>JBBPQW010000620.1:0-15778 GCA_038092695.1 Boletus rubropictus
AGCTAGGTCGCTGATGTATAGTAGAGTAGTCTTGAAATCTTCAGCCTAGCTTTATTCTTGACTCCCTGGGATTCGTCCCTTGTATAAGGTATGGTTTGGTTGCCGCGCTCACCCTTTAGATGTGGCCTTGAAGAGGCCCTGACAATAGCTGGATAAGATAGGAGAATACACTTCTAAGATAAGATAAAGGAAAGGGGCAATGACAACTAGGAGTCACTATGCATAATGAAGGAAAAGAGAGCAATAGCAGTTAGGTATTGCTGTGCATAATGGTAGAAGAGGAGCAATGGTGGTTAGGCATTGCTATGCATAACTTGGAGTGTAAGAAGTGTAGCAATGAAAGGAATGGGAATTTTGGTGTTCCTGACAATGAGTGGTATGGTTTATCTATTTCATAATCCTAAAATGGATCCTATCTATTTGACATATATTTTTTATAAAACACTTTATAGTAGTCAGTTGTGTTGTGAAGTCTGACAATTTTTGATGTTGGTAGTTTTTTCAGGAATGATTTTGACAATAGTATCATATGATATAATGATTAGCATCACTGGCTTGTTATTAACATGCTATTATATTATACATATTTCAATTATATTGAATTTTGAAATGAAAATATAGATCTTTCCATTGCTAGCTAACAACCTTGCCTGGGCTTGCAAATATTTTATGAGAGTGTCATGCATAGCAGAAGTTTCTAATAATTTGATGATTATATATTTCTTGGAAAAATGTATAACTACTAGGATGATTTTTCCAATTAATGTACTACTATTTTGTGCAAACATAAACTCTGTCAATGTAAGCTAATTGACTTGCATGATTGCATTAACATGTTATATATATGTCACATTTGATAAATATTATTAGTAATGCCATTCTTATTACAATTACTTATAATGTGACAAATAAATGACAAGAGCTGCTAATATCAATAGCATAAATATTATCTCTAACAATGGCTTATCAGAAATCAGCTAAAGGTGTGGGAAAATTTTTGTAAGTACTATATAGTACATGTTATATAAACTTAGTTATTCTAACTTTGAATTTTCTTCACTTTTGCCTTTGAGTTTTCTTCTCAGAGGAAAAGTCACTCTAGTTCTTAGAGTTTATGATCAGGTAAGTTTGCACTTGTATAAGAACATTTGTATTTTTTTTTTTTTTTTTTTGCTTTTTTTTGCTTTTTTAACTTTTTAGTAGTTACAATGGTAGTATACAGTGTGAGGACATTTGTAAGTGTTTTTTTTTTGCTTTTTTAACTTTTTAGTAGTTACAATGGTAGTATAGTGATAGTCTATTTGTAAATAGTGATGTTGTAGATAAAGTCAATAGATATTATTTCTTTTCTTTGCATTATAATTAATAAGGTGAATTGAATCTAATAATACAGTAACTTTTGATCTGTGCTGTCAACCTTTTCAAAGATTATATAGGATTATATTGTTATACATGTATCATATCATTAGCAGATAATATACCCTGGATAAAGATTAAAATACAGTAGTGGGATTATATTACCAAACAATCAACTCTAATAATGCTTATGAATTCTAATTTATAATAAGAACTAGCTTTTAAGATACTTCAGCATAATTTTTCTAGTTATTGTTAATGTTATTTGACCTATATCTGCATAGCTTATATAGGGTTTATAATGACAATATATAATATTATCCAAACTTTTCAAATTCACTAATGCATGGGCTTTTTCACACTCTGTAGTAGATCATGGAATGAAATTCACTACATGGCACTATGTTGCCTACATGGTCAGGCCAGGTGCTATGATCATATTAGAGTAACTTTTTTTTTACAGATGCTGCCTATTGACCACTTCTGTTTTTTCTTCTTCTTTGGTTTACAATCATAAGAGTATCTGTATTGCACATTGTTACTCTGCACATTTAAGTCTTTATTCATTGATCATCAGCAGGATCATGTACAACAAATAACAGACAATCTTAGTCATTTCGTGACTCCTATTTGTCCTAATCCCCCTCACGCAACCCACATCGCCGAGCTGTCGCGAGATTGTGATACTGATCTTAGGAATTTGACAGCGGACTGAATCATACCACCTTACAGGAGTGACCGTAATGATTGAATTGTCCGTCTCGTTATTACTTCCTCTGCAACATCGAGCGAGACTGCCGATTGTTGGGCACACCCAAGCACTTGCATGTCGGTCCACACTGGGTCATCTCACCCTGGCGCGCGTGCTCCAAGTGGGAAGGGGGGAGGACGTCAACGGCGAACAAGGTCGGAGTGCCATTGTCGATCCCTCGGTAAGAGCAGTTGCCGACGGAGCAGGGACCACACGAACCTAACGCAGAAACGAACGCACGTATGAGGGAAACCCGCCGAACAGCTTTCAGGCTGAAAAGTGGGGCGACGCTGAGAACTTTCCTCGACCCACATGAGCTGCATAGTCATACCAATAGACTCTTTTTTTTGGAGCCTTTGCTCCGCAGCACTGACGTTGGGCAGGGGATTAGGGGGATTTACGTGGCCATGCTCACTGATCAGCAGGCCTGTTCCAGTAAGAAGAAAGGAAAGAAAGGCCAGAGGCCTCACCTCTTTCATACCAAATGACATCGTGGAACAGAATCAACTCCAGAGACGATTTAGAACATTCGCAACCAGTACGGACGAGAAACATGCAGTTGAGAAAGGGTGGTGATAATGCACAGATGCAGTTCGTCACTGCTGTATGTCCACCGGTTCCCTTCAAAATGCTCCCCCGTCATGTTTGGACCTGTGGGTCCACTATGAGGCCTGGGCTGCCTCGCAACTGCCTCGTGTGGAGGGATCGGTGATGAAAATCGATGGGGTAGCCTGTGCTCCGTTCCATAAGAGACGTTGTGACGAAAGCAGGCGCGATCAGCTCGACCTTTTTTCGCTGACAGGGCTCTTTCGAACGGAAAATACGGATTTCGAAAGCGTCCTGCAGCTGGGACGAGCACTGCCTCCAAGACCAGTTCCGTGAAGGCCATGCCATCGATCAACTTGAGCCTCGCGAGGATGTCCCAAGTTCCCAGTGTTCACTGATTCTAGGAGGATAGCCAACCGCCGAAAAAGGAGACAAGGCCGCGGTGAGGCAACCTGCTCAGCAAGGGAGAAGGGGGGGAGAAGAAGTGGGTTGCTGGGCCTAGACGACCCGTTTTCCATAGAGTTGTCTGCCGATCGCCCACAGATGCTTAACCGTTTCATAATTGCGCCTCGAGGCGATTGTATTGTGGAATGTGGAATGATCCGCAAAAGTCCATTAAGAGCTCGCGTCTGCAGATAGAACGGGCGAGATACCTACTTCGCGTCCCAGTTCCGCTTGACTCATTGACTCGACTGAAGAAACAAGGTTGGGGGTTCCCCCGGCTTGTTATGGAAAGCACGGCCTTTGAGTACCCGATCAGCCGACCGAGCCCAGAGTGGGTTGGAGGCTAAGGTGGAGAAACTTTGTTGACCCCTTGGCAAGAATACTGCCACGTTCGGTAGGTTCAGAGCCTTGAGGCAAGCCAGGATCCGGTAGAACGAAATCCCTGACGTGTGCCCCTGCGAGCCTCACAGGCTCGGAGCAACCAGTTGTCAAACCTTCTCCCTCCCCAAGTACATATACACACTCGGCCGTTCCCAGGCGGAGTGTCCCCTCGATCGGGCGAAAATGAGGGCGCCATGTGAGGGGTGTTTGCCGTTGGCTTATGGAAACGTGAGAAATTGTGTTTCGTCCGTAGGAGCCGACGTCGATAATTAAAAAAAAAAGGTACTGCTGCCAGTGTGAGGATGGTATGCCAGTGATACCATTCCCTTCCACGCAGGCTAGAATTCATGATTGCCATCGTCCGTCTCTCGACAGGCAAAGTTAATTGATCTCGCAGGCATGGACGGCAAAGCCTCCATGTTTTGGAAAGGACCGGATTGACACAACTACTCCGCAAATTGTAACTAGCTGACTAGGATCTGATCTCAAAAGTTTTTTCTCTACGGAACAGCGACCATAATTCGCGTCCGATAGTCCGAAGCAAGGTGTCGTGATGATGGACCTCAATGTATCTGTAAATGGACCACGTACACAGGCGGAATCAATATATCCCCAAGATTTTGCGTTTCGCTATTGCAGCCGTTGTCCTCAATCAAGCCAAATGCACGGCAATGTTCACGGAACATAAGAAGCATTTAGTGTAATTAGAGTACACCCCCCACCCCCACCCCCCCACACACACAAAAGAAAGATTTCACAAAGATTAGATAAGACTCATCCAAAAAAACCTGATCAGATGAGCCATCTAGTCTTCCGGGTGCCCATAGTCATGGTTGCAAGCACCGTTGCTTTGCAGGATAAGAGAGTAAGATAATTTATCGCCGTTGTATGGGGAAAAAATCCGAAAATAGTCACCCGGATCGTGATCCTAACGACCGCAGAGCCATATCGTCCACAGGGTTTCTGCGATATGGGCGTCGTTGCAAAGAATGAAGTGGTGCAAGGTCCACCCTGGATGGTCCGATGGCACCTGCAGAGTCCTCAGAAGGCCTCACCGCGTAAAGTTGTGTAGGCACTTCAGGGCGAAATAGCTGAGCAGGTGGTGGAAGAGAGATCTGAGAAAAATGGGTGTAGGAGGGTGGTGTCGTTACAGTCGCCTGTGAGTTGGATTTGAACGCGTTTTCGTCTTGGTTAGTGTCATAAATTGGTTGAAAGACACCAACCGTAGATGAGGGTCGATCAAAATTCGTAGATTCTCGTACAAAACTCGAAAAAGTACAAGCCAATTCAGGCCGATATTGTGCGCGCCTGTCTTCAACAGGGGAGTCTGTCGACAACAGTGCCGCATGGCGGGAAAGGGGAACAGGATCAGAGGTGGATGGATACTCAGCAGACTGACCCTGATCAAGAGTGATTCCCCGGTCTCTGCCCGGCGTATACGATTGAGAATCAGGAATACCCGGCAAAGATGATCGACGAAATTTGTGCTCAATATCCTCGGCTTCAGGTCTCAACGGGGGTAGAGTATGAAGGGTTCCATGGGGCGGAAGAGGTGGAGGCACGGAGTATTGCGGAATCTCGGAAGGCTGATGGAAGGCAGGAGGGTGGGAAGCCTGCGGGCTTAGTCGGTAAGGTTCTTGGGTAAACGTTGGTGATGGCCCTGGGTAAGGGGGAGGCTGGGTAGGATATGCGGCAGGGAATGGGGCATATGTTCGTGACACGGAGGAGGGTACCTTGAAGACATCTGTACGAGTACGGGAATCGTCCCCCTTGCGATTCTTGCTGACGCGGGTGCTCTGAAAGGTCCCCTCTGGAACCACGAGCTCACCAACGCCAGGAATATCGTCAATAGTGCCAAGTTGATCGACAGTCGCTTGTGTGAAATAGGCAGCTATGGTGGATCAGAATAAAACATCCAATAAAGGGGGGGCTGAGAACTCACTCAGATGCCACTTTCGGCGACCTTTTGTAGTTTCGACCCAGACTGAGTATGTCTGCTTTACTAGAGGGTCCCAGTCTCGCGGGGGTTGCTTATCGGAACTGCTGAATCAGAACTATTGTGAGGTGGGAGTGAAACATTTATGCACATATAGTTACCCCGGGCCCGCATCTGCTGGTGGCGTATATTTTTCGTAGTAGAAGAGGAACTCCTACAGACACAAGTATGAGTGCTCGGCTCCATTCGTCGACGGAAACGAAATGAGATCGCACATCTCGCACGCGGGAGGGGCTCCAACGACGCCCCTCTGTGAAGCGCTCGATGCCGAGACCGGTGATTTCGGTATGCGGACCCCTTTCCTCCCATGCATAGACGCAACCCGAACGCAAAGCAAGGCGCTCGTCAGCGTCGAGCCGCCTGGTGATCATAGGCAGTACACGACGTTGGACAGCATAGAAGATCTTGTGTGCGTCGCGGGTAGAGCGGATGCGAACATTAGTGCAGGTTGGTCTCTGTTGCATTGGACGTCAGTCAAGCAAGAGACAGTGATTGGGAAGAGGCGGCATGGGAGGGCAGGAGGAGGGAATGAAGTATATATTCTGTCCGAGATCTGGTGAGGGGGGATTTGAATCTATTTGGTAATTTAGTGTGGTAATTAATCAAGCTATTTTCTAACCCAAGGGGCGGTTGCAGATTCGAATATCGAAAAAACTGTCAGCGGAAAAGGTGATACTATGATAATTACCGCAAGCAGCCTGTACAACCTTATTGGTGCAATTGACCCAAAAGGTTGGTCGTCAATCTTCCGAAACTCTATCACTTTATTACAACCTAAACCACACAAAACAACTGCATTTCTCTGTCCGTGATCCACTGCATTCAGAGACCTCTCCCGGCATACTCCGATCTTGGGACCCACCGCCACTTCGCCTTCATGTGGATCGGTCATGTACAAAGGAAAGTCCCGCGATCACCGCCCAGAATACATCATCCAACCAGACTTGTGATCATCTGCATCAGGGAGCGCTGACTGTGAAACCTTTGTTGTAAGTACTTATCAGGTCACCCGTCCTCTTACATCCGGTTGTTTATCATCTTGATCCGATGTGTACCCTTAATCTTGAGTTGATCCTGCCGTCTCTTTCCAACCAGACCAAAAGGGAACGTCCTCGAGGAACCCTGCGGTTTTCACCGTCCTATGGACACGTTGCACGTGACGTGCAAGTTCCTCTGCCCCCGGCCCCGTATTTCAGCGATCCCCTGCTCAAACGTTACGTTTAACTACGCTAATTCCCAATCAAATTTCCGCGTCATACTGAACGACGTCGAGTCCATCGTACATCCTTTGCACGTCATGACGATTCGTTCAGTCCCGCACCACCTTTGTTCTTCATTGCGCACTTAGCCGCACGCACGTTGGTGCTGTACCCTTGTTTCACGTGCTCCTCGGCACCTCGCGCAATGCTGGCCATTCGTGCAATCCAAGGAATCCTGGGTATGGGAACCATCCTCTTTCTTAACCCCATTTGACACAATCGTCCCTGACCGCCGTTTATAATAAGATCCCCCCGTTTTCCCATGGCGGTCATCAACGACAAACTCGTATCTTGGTTACGGCCTCATAACCGCTCAAGACACAACAAATGGGGATGCTTACTTTTTTTGTCCCCTATTGTTGCAGCGCCTCGGCTTCATTTCCCTCTCTGGATCCTAACGCCGCCCCCTTCTCGAACGTGTGCTAATAATCATTTCTTCTGGGACTCCTAACTAGAATTAGGTGTGTGTTCTCTCATCGTGGCTGGATGGACAGAGCTGTCTGTATATGGATGAGTCCGACGGTCGCCTGGTTGCGAGGCTCCCATGTTTGCAACACTGTTTTGGATCTCTGGCGCATCTCTTCCCTCCTTTCCTGTGCTAAACTCTGGACTTTTTAGAGTGCAGCCAGGCGTCAAGTCATGCTCGGCGGTCGAGCCACTGACCTGTGGCGTTGTGGAGTGCGTGCTCATATAGCCTATTGAGTCAGCATTAATTCTCTACCAGGGAAGCCGCATCGCGTACAGGATGACAGCAGATGAACAGGCTGTCAATCCAAGGCTGGGCTAGAGTGCCAGGAGTGGGATTCCACATGATTAGTGGCAAATAGCAAGCTCACCACTCAGCCGAAATAGTTTTGCCGGATCTCATCGGCGGCCGAAGAGTCGCTTGCCCGACACGCCAACCGTGTATTTGCACTAGGACTACAGAGTCATACACTGTTCCACATTCTGTCTGATGAATACAAATGGACCAAGAAGAGAGAGCATAGGAGACTGGCAATATAGTGGTGATGATAGACGCGCATGGTATGCGTCCAGGATGGAGAACAAGGATCAAGTCAGGCTAGGGTAAAGGGTCATGAGGATTTCCTCGTCGACCGGGTGCCTCTGGGGCGGAGGGAGATTTTGAAGGTAAACTAGGGGTGCAAGCATCTGTCCTTTTCCTTCCAAGATTATTGGACCGCGCGGACCACCACCACTAGATACAGAAAACGGTATCGTGCGCTGGAACACTGTATGTGAAGGGTATGGCACGAATTGTTGATGAGACGGCGCATGACTCCCCTGCTCGTCTCTGTGGGTACGGTGCCGAGGCGGATGACGAGCGCTTCTGTATTTTCCAGGGGGAACGACGAGATGAGCGAGTTCGGATATTTCAGACACCGTTCGTAGTCTATCGGCAGTGTCTGTGGTGAAGTAGGCAACTACGACTCTCAGTCAGCACGGGACGACGATTCTTGAATAAATTAGGCTCACTTAGATGCCATTTTCGACGGCCCCGTGACGTCTCGACGTATACGGAATAGGTTTGTTTGACAAGCGGGGATCGTGCGGGTTCTTGACGGGAATTGTTATTAGGGCGAGATCCAGAGCCGAGGCTGGAAAACGAGGTAAGCCACCTAGACATAGGCAAAAGACCATGCACGAACGTGGTGTCTGAATCTGAGTTCAAATCTATGTCAATCGGTTCTATCGGTTCTGGACCTTTCTCTTGATAAAACAGAAATTCCTGGAAACCCTTGAGCTGAGGTGACTCGTGGAACATGCTGAAATCAGCTCACATCTCGGACACGACTAGGGCCCCATCTAGTTGCAAACCAATAAGTATGAGTCGTGTGCCCGTGAGATAACTTGCCTCTTGCCATCTGTCCATCTTTCGATGCCGAGCTACGACGCCAGTCTGAAAAACGAGTGTAAAGGGGATTTGATCCATGTACTCACCCCCGTTGCTTCTGGGTTGGGCCCACGCTCTTCCCAGACAAAGACGCTGCCGGATGTAATCGCCCTTCTCTCCTCTGTATCCAAGCGTCTAGTTACAATTGGCAACACCCCGGTCGTTACCGCGTGAAATATGACTTGAGCATCTTGAGGCGTTCTGGGATGGGAGATTGGAATCCATGTTTGTTTGGGGGACAATACTGGCGTACCGCACACGAAGTCTCGTACAAGTAGGTCGCTGCATCCTCGATCGCCGAAAGACGAAAATGCGCTGCGTGTGGAAGACGTACGAGTGGGAAGGAGTGCTGTATGTACGACTGTATGAGAATCACTCAATGCTGTTCGTGCAGGCGTCAGTAGGGCATTTGGATAGAGTAAAGATACGTGGGGGAAATGCAGGAACGTGAGCTTGCCCTTAAATAACGGTGGACCAAGCCTATTGGACAACACCAGGACACTTACCTTTAATTGTTATTAGGGTGATGTAAAACGGCTGATGGTCGGTTGCGTGGAGTTCCTGATGGGAAAACCAGCTGGGTTTTTTGTGGATGCTCATTGGGTAGATCAGTGGCCGGGAGCCCGCAGCAGCTAATAGAGTTTTAGGGACCCCGCCGAGGCTGGCCTGAGAACGGATGGGGTATTACTTCTTACCCATGCTGTTGGTATGTCAGGTTCCCGCGGGCATTGCCTTGCCTCCGCGTGGGCGTGCGGGATACGAGAGAGAGGCCGTGCAATCAACCAGTTATTACGTCAGCCGCTGATGTTCTGGCGGGTCCGTCCTCGACCACTCGCTCATCGTCGCATACATCTCCCAAGGCGCCTGGCCTCCACTTCCCAAACCATGTCCATCCAGCAGCCCACCTGGAATCCCCCCATTCGCCAGGTGGAGGAGCCAGTCTTGAGGGTGTACAATTCCTTGACCAAGACCAAGGTATGGGTCTGATCGTTCATCCAAGATATCGGACGCTCAGCGTTCACGACCGCATAGACAGAGTTCGTCCCAATAAATGGACGCCTTGTCAAATGGTACAACTGCGGACCTACAGTATACGACGCCTCTCACATGGGTCATGCCAGGTTGGCAGTGTTCGATCGAGTCACGACGACTTGGCCCTAACAATAATTCTTGTTCTGAAGAAACTATGTCACCCAGGATATCATCCGCAGAGTAATCTCTGATTATTTTGGCTACGACGTCCAGTTTGTCATGAACATCACCGACATCGATGACAAGGTATGTTCCAGTTTTCTTCGTCTTCGTGTTCCTGATGTGGACAAGATTATCCTACGAGCGCGTCAAAATCATCTTTTTGAGAATTTCCGCGCTCAGATATCTTCGCTCACTCCTGACCTTCTCGCCAAAGTGCAAGACGCCTGGCAGTCACATGTCTTGGAAAAAGTATCCAGGGGGTTACCGGACGGAATCAAGCCTACTGCGGAAAGCGTACGCATACTGTGGCCACAAATCGAAGCCATCCGGGACGACGTGCTCAAAAAAGCTGAGTGCTTGAAGCGAGACGAAAAGTTTGAGATGCATCTGAGCACTGCTGTGAGTTCTTCCCCACCGTGCGCGGCAATCTTCCGACTCTACCACAGATTCATACGGCTTCAGCACTCTCAGCTGCCCGAAAAGCCCCAAAAGATAGGGAATCTGCGTTGACCCTATTAGACGAATCTCGAGATGTACTATCGGCATCTCTAGACAAAGAGGTGATGATCTTTCGATTGGTTTGGCACAAAAACCTGACTAGTCTGTGTAGTTGAAGGATACGATTACCGATCCGTCCATCTTTCGTGGGCTAGCCGCTTTTTGGGAGGACCAATTTTTCAAGGACATGGATCGTCTGCGGGTTCGGAGGCCTGACACGTTGACACGCGTGACGGAGTATGTTCCAGAAATCGTAGAATTCGTGAAACGTATCATGGAAAATGGCTACGCTTATGAGCATGAAGGCAGCGTGTATTTTGACACCGTCATCTTCGATTCCTCGGAGAATCATACATACGCGAAATTAGAGCCTTGGAGCAAAGGAAATAGAGAACTACTTGCAGAAGGAGAAGGTTGGTTCTTAAAAATTTCACATGCGTTCTGAGAACGTCATTTATATCCGTACAGGTGCCCTCTCGATTACTACCGGAAAACGATCCGCGTCAGATTTCGCCTTGTGGAAAGCGTCAAAACCCGGGGAACCTTCATGGCCATCACCGTGGGGCCCAGGCCGTCCTGGTTGGCATATCGAATGTTCGGTAATGGCCAGTGCGATGTTTGGTGACAACATGGATATACATTCGGGTGGCATCGATCTCGCATTTCCGCACCACGATAACGAGATGGCGCAGTCCGAGGTGAGACGGTAACTCCGCGGCCCGAGCCGTCCAGTCTTTCTCAAGTCGCATAGGCATACCACGGGTGCAGCGCGTGGGTCAACTATTTCATTCACACCGGCCACCTGCACATTGAGGGTCTCAAAATGAGCAAATCATTGAAAAATTTCATTACCATTGACGTGAGGCTCGTGTTTTTTGCCGCCTAAATCATTAATTAACTATGAGAAATTAGGATATCCTACAACGGTTTACCCCCCGCCAACTGCGCTTAGCGTTCTTATTGCAATTATGGAACGCAAAAGTGGATTTTTCCGAGTCACTCATGACAGGCGAAGTAAAAATGTTTGAGAATACTTTCAATGTATGCCCCACGACGGTCATCGCGTGTCTGTATCTGATGTCCCTGTAGAACTTCTTCGTGACAGTGAAAGCTCTGTTATTGGCCAACGAGGGAAAGTCGGATGGGTATCATCACTACGAGGGGCCCGAACGGGAACTCATGGATGGGTAACTATGGTTTTGAGTTCCACTTTATCACATCTTACACACAAATTCTTTCAGGCTTAGTGAAAGCAAACTAGCATTCCGTTCCGCACTCTGCGATTCCTTTAACACCCCCGAGGCTCTCAAAATACTCCGCGATTTGGTCTCACGCACGAATGTTTACATCAACGCGCGCGCAATGTCTTTAAACGTTGGCCTGGTTGAGCAATCGGCCCGATGGGTGGGCAACATGCTGCGGATCTTTGGCCTTGGAGAAGGGGAGAAGCTTGAGCTAGGCTGGGGTCAGGAGACGACAAGCGATGTGTATGCTGCTGACGTAAGCATCCAGGCTTTCGCGATACCTCTGTCTCAACTATGTCTGCGCTAGCGGGAAGAACTTTTACTTCCTTACCTTTGCGCGCTTTCCTCCTTTAGGGATGGTGTCCGACAATTGGCCATTGCCAAAGGACATGATTCCCTGAAGGAGATCTTGAAACTTTGCGATCGGCTTCGCGACGAAGACTTGGTCCCGTTGGGCGTGGCACTGGACGACCAAGAAGGTGCGTGTCTTGTACCATTTTTACATCCGAACTCATGCCAAGGTCTCTCCACAGATGGCAAAGCCCTCGTCAAACTGGTTCCTCCGTCGGAGTTGATCAAGACCCGTGACGAGAAGCGGCAGAAGCTCGAGGCTCAGGCAGCTAGAAAAGCGGCATTGGAACGGGCCGAACAAGAAAAACGCCTTGCGAAATTAGAAAGGGGGCGTACGTCGCCCGAAGAGTTCTTTAAACCACCCAACGTCCCCGAGGGCACATACAGCCAATGGAACGAGCAAGGGATTCCTACAGCTGACGGTGAGGGTGGGAAGCTGAGTAAAAACCACGAAAAGAGGGTGTTGAAACAGTGGGCTGAGCAGAAGAGATTGCACGAGGAGTTTTTGGCGTGGAAGCAGCAGCAACAATAGTAACTTTCCCGTTACATTTTCCAGGCCTTCTCATCCGAGGGGACACGTATATTGAGATATATAGTACAAGTTACACGTTCAGTTGTTACCAATCGGACCCCTTCACAAGCAGATCGGCAATGGCCTCTAATCCGAATTTATCCTGTTCGTCGAACCCATCCAACGCGAGGCAATCCAGATCAAGAATCCCCAATACCGCATGATCATTTCCGCTCTGTAAAATCAGGAGACAGACGATCTCGCTCTTAGTTTCTCCATCACAGGCGATGTGGCCAGGGTACTCGTTCACATTCGAGACGATTACCGTTCTTTGTCGTAAGAATGCGTCAGCACACACGCCTCGCGCGTGATCTGGTGAGACGTTGATTGATTGACAAGCAGGCTTTCCACAGAACGGCCCCAGAAAGAGCGCGCCCTCATGTGTCGTCCCGGTGTTTTGACTTCTCGAAGGAACCCCGGAAAAACGGGGTTCAGGGACGAGGGACGAGATGAGGTAGAATCCTGCAATCACACTGTCAGAATGCGGGCCTATTGCAGTCTAGACCATCGTGCATCGATGGAAATACTGGTTGGGCAAGATAGGATCAAGGCGAGATAGGATCAAGGCGCGATGGCGACCAGGAACCGGACAAGTGCGACAAGGGTGGATGAACATATGGCTCACCACACCAATTAACAGCACGATCCCCATTTCCGAAATGAGGTTTGAACGCGAGGAGGGAGTTGTATATCAAAGAAGACGCATTGGCCAAGTTTGTCACCTGAAATGACCTTAGCGTCGATTTGACACACGTAGCAGACATCCCCATACCCAATTTCTTTGGCCTTCTAGTAAGTATTGCAACTGGTCACGAACGTGGGTCCAAAACTCGGCCTTTGAAGTGATCTCTGGAGGGACAAGCGACGAATCTGCGTGAGGCATGAAGACATATGAGTATTGCTTATGTAAGTAGGGTGACGCAGCATCGCCCATGCTTACTAGTAAGATACAGGAAGGCGGCCTCTCACACGCTTCTCATGTGGTCTGAATGCTTGGGCTCGACGGGTACAATCAGATACTCGTCACGAAACCGTTTGCAGACGACGAGTTCGCGGTGTCGTCAAGCGATAATCATGATACCTCCGTCGCCCTGACACTCGACTCCTCATCCGAGCACCATCCTCTTCGCAGCCGATCCATTTCGCCAGCGCGCCGCTGCAACATGCCAAGTATACCATCTGTCATTGTGATTGGAAGTAGGGGAGAGACGCAACCTAGGCTGACGAGGCTGCTGAGCTCGGACGAATTGTCTGCAGGAGTAGCTGCGGATGCGGAGGAGGGCCGGACTACGGATAGTGAGGTATCTTGCGGTGGCAGCGATACCATCGTACATCTGGTTTGTCCATTCCACCGTGTGGCCTCCATATAGCTTACATTTCTATTTGATCACAGGTCGGTCCGAATGACTCTGTTGCTGGCGTTGCCCTCCGCTATGGCGTTTCTGTCGCTGCCCTTCGTCGCGTCAATCGACTGTGGCCGTCTGACCCTATCCATCTCCGTACCGAGCTTTTGATTCCTTGCGGGAACACTCTTCGCGCGAGGCGAAAGTCTACCCACAGTGCAAGCACGGACACAACTTTGGGATCCACTGTTGAAGCGGCACCTAGTTTTCCTCCCGATCTCGTCGCGTCTTCCTTCGTCGCTGCACGGAATATGATCATTTCCATGCTTCCGGCGCGTATATCTCTGGAATCATTAAGTTCGAAGGCAAGCGCAAGCGAGGATCATGAATTGGATGACTTTCAGATGGCTCGTACACACAAGATACCGGCAATTGGGATTCCTTTTGTTGAAGAAGGGTACGAGCTCTCCACTCTGGCTGCTCCACGCCGGCAGTATAAGCGGCTTGGAGTTCCACTGTCGTCACGGCCTCCACGCTCACTGGCCAATGAACATTTGGACGAGACTCACATTCCCCCCATGGGTAACTTGCATTCGCGGTGTATTTCTTCGTCATCTACTGCATCGCTGGGGCTGCTATCTCGTGCACAGCCTTTTGCTGTGCTGCCCGTGCGCACGTCACAATTAGAGCCGGAACCTACCATGGAATTACCTGTCCGGCGTCCCCGTATTTAGCGTTACGGGTATTTTGTCTGCTACTGTCACTGATGATAATTAGACTAATGAATGTGTCAGTATATTGAGTAACAAGTAGCTAGTTCATATGGCCTCGAGAGAATGCGTGTTCAGAGGGAGTAGAAGATCCTTGAATAGCCAATCATCTTCATATGTTCCCCCCTATCCCACCATGACCACAGAAGAAGACAGCCATTTTGTGCAGGTGTTTCTTCTCTTCTAGTGGTCTAGGCTCTTCCTCCACCACAGTACATCACGTCCACCTCTCTAGCATGATAATCACTTTTGTGATGTGATGAAAATGATCCACGCCACACAGCAATGTAGGCACTGCGGGAAGAAAAGGATTGTGTGAATAGTGTTATATGTACCAGAAATCATTTGACAATGTGCCTCATTAAAAGTGCCAGACTCTTGAAATCAATGTTGATATTTGACACTGATTGTGACATTTGTGCTAATAGAAATGAGAGTCAGTGGGATTGATTTGTAGTAATTATGGTAGTAGCTTCTTGTGACCATCATGATGTTTTTGCACTTTGGCTTCCTACTCTGACTCAGATTGATTCATGGTGCTGAAATGATGAATTACAGTATGAGCAGACACAAATCATAATGTACAAGCAGGTAGTCGAGAAATGGGAGTACTCATGATCCTGGTGGCCGCAAATCCTTGTTTAGTCAACAGAAGTCTTTGCTGCCATCAACAGACAGCACTTCAGCTTTTCTTGGACTCCCCTTTTCTGCCTTTGGGGATTGGTAGTACCTGGTTACAATCTATGGGTGGCACATTTCTATATTCCTCCAAGCTGATGTTGGCTTGGTGGAAACCTAGCTATCAGAGTTAGTGATGTGCAGGCCTGGCTCAGCCTGAAAGCCCTGGCTTAGGCCTGGCTTTGGGGGGCTCGGGCCCTCAGAAATCTGAAGCTGGGACTTGAGCCCTCAAAAGCTGTTACTTGGGGCTCAGCTTGGCCTGAAGCTGGGGCTCAAGGTTCAAGCCATGGCCTTGTAGGGTAGGGTAGCTGTTTCAATACATATCTACCAAATTTCATGACATTAGTACTTTAAAGGTCCAATGTTAACTTATTGTCTGCCTCCTCATCACCCTTCTTGTCTGATTGGACTGCACTTTGCATTGAGGTCTCAGATATGACTGTCAGATCCTCTTGAAACAAAAGCTCCATCCTCCAAGTGCACTTTTGGAATTGCAGTGCTT
>JBBPQW010000621.1:0-15752 GCA_038092695.1 Boletus rubropictus
ACAAACGTGTCAAGCCAAGCGAGATTGCTGGTCAAGTTGCTGATCAAGATGGTTCACCACGAATTTTCTTTGATCCAATCGACTCCAGGCATCTGTCCAGTCTTCCGCTCGTTAAAAATCGCATCATCAAGTTACTCAAAGCATCCAGGGATCACATACATCAGTCCAATAACTTACTTATGACGATTGTAAGCGATCCCTTCATGTTATCCTGTTCTCTTCGTTCATCATATTTCAGGGATTCGCGCATCCAACTAAGACGGACCGGCGATTTTTTCAGACCAGGCTGCGCGAGTTGATCCATCAAGGCGTCATTGAACGCGTTTTGGTTCCAAGTAGGAAAACGCGGGATCGCACGATTAAATGTATACGTTTAGGAAGGTCAGACATCCAGCTACCAGAAGGTTCCGTAGTTGTGGCACAGGATGTGGACGAAGAAGAAAAAGAAGCGAATCTTGCCGAGGATGCTTCAGGTTTGTTTCACCAATAAGAGTCCATTGCCGACCTTGCTGATGAACCGGAGTTGTAGTTGGTCATAATGAAGTTAAGACAAGTCTCACGATACACAAGCAAGTGTCGGACTTGCTTGAAGATGCTGGACCCTCTGGCTTGACGCTCAATGTAATTTGGTAACATACCTCTTTATTATATGACCTAATTTTTTGGTTGCAGGAAATATGTGTTTCTCTCGGCAACTTCGACAAGCGCACGATCGAACTCTTACTGACGCGGGCATCCAACAATAGGCCACCTGCTCACCTCAGTGACTTAGGCACTGTAGATCTTATGGAAACCTATGGCAGGGAGAGACGTCATCGATATTTCACACTTGCGGCATACAAATGCGTAATGGCGAGCGAACAGCTGCAAGACACAACCACCTCTATAATTGACGTTGACCTGTCACAAGTTGGGGACTTTGCTGCACTCGACCCCAAGCATTTCTATACTACCACAGAAAAGCTTCATTTTCATCAAGACTCGTTCAAAGATGTTACGACCGCAGCAAACAGGAAACGTAAACGAGATGAGGAAGGAAGCAATGGAGAGGAGAGCGGGCCCCCTCTCGGGCAGAGGCAAGATCGTCCTCGCAAGACATCAGTACTCGCAACCCCACCAAGGAAACGTGGTAGACCTCGCAAGAATCCCTTAACCAAGGATGGCGAAGCTCAAAGCGCTGCATCTCGAGGGTCTCCGTCAAAACAGACGGTGGAAGCCTATGCAACTTCAAACCAGATTTCTAAACCCATGCTGACAGCCGGGCGAACATCATCACCAGCTCCGCATCATGATGCAGGCGTTGGAGAGAAGCACAAAGATGAGATCCCACCACCATCCTCGCGGCCATCGAAGCGAAGCCGATCTGACGGAGGGGGGAAATCGCGTGCGAATATTAATATTTCTTCTCTGAGACGTGAAAACGAGCTTCTCAAAGTCATCGAGAACATGGGGGGGATCGTGAACATACACTCCAAGGACATTTTGGAGGCGCATACAGCCCTTCTCGATAGCATGTCACAGGCCATGGAACCGACTAGTGCGCCAGTAGGGACCCGTCTCGACAAACGTACTGCGGAATCTACGCTCAAGAGTTTAGAAAACCGCGGACGAATCAAGATACTCAGGACGTCGCTCGTCGTTTCATCCGGTGTCAACAGACCTGCTGGCTTAGTTTATCTTCCAGATACTCCTCAAGATAAACTGAACACTTTTCTTCGTCAACTCAGCCAAGGCGTGGCCCCAACGTCTATAGAGAGCACCGAGAAAACACTTTCGGATGCAGAAGATGCAGATTCACAGTTGGACCACGTTGCTAGTGTTCCCCATCACGTCGTTGCGAACACTATCTCTGGTGAAAAAATCGTACGTGACGTCGAGCGCGCGCGACCGAGGATCAAACGGAGCCGGAAAGCGGAAGAGGAACAAGGTGCCGAGGCGAAGTCAGTTCTACGCAAAAGGGCACAGGAACTGCACGCCAAGCGAGAGCGGGATTGGGATGAACTTCTGCGCAGGATCCATCCAGAGCCAGTGAAAGGCACATTGGCTGTTCGTATCCGCGCAGTACGGACTCGTTTCATGCATTCGACGATCATAAAAGACCAGTCGCATTGGGAGAACGAAATCCGGGAGGCTATCAAAGAGACGCAGCTGGTCTCGAAAAAAATCATATCACAATCAACGGTCAGGCCGAATAACTCCATGTACAGCCCTGCTGCTGGACCGCCTCCTGTAGTCCCCAACCCTCCAGAGAAGTCGGTCGACTCCTTGATTGCCCAGCAGGGTCCGCCGATTACACACACAACGAGCGTGAAAAAGAGAGGAAAGGCGAAGGAAGAAAGCGAAGGTACATGAATTCACGGTGGTCCTTTCTTCTCATCAATATAAGATAACATGATCTGACGTAGAATTTGAATCAGCGTTGAGACGGCCGAGGTTTCATTGGACACGAGAGTTTGATGAGCTGGCGCGTGACGCCTCTGCCATTATTCGTGCGCGATGCCGAACTTCTAGACTCGACTTGTCGGCGTTCGATCAAATATTCCCAGCAGTACCAAGGAATTCGGTCAGGCAGCGTATCACACATCTTAAGGATACTGCTGCTGAGGATGCATACATGAAACGTCTGGAAGATCAGTGGTACACTCTCTGGCTGCGATATCGAGGAACGCCTTATCTCCCCGACGAGGATCCCAGCAGTCCTTCGAACTTTGACTTGATAACCCACATCGAATTCCTTCGGAAACATGTGGATAAGAATGCCTTGTAAGTGTCGAGATATCTCTCATTAGCAAAAACTCAGTGACAACCAGACGCGTGGGATTCATGGAACTGGATGTACCAAGTAAACTGGCCGCTTCTGTCAAAGACCTCCATAAATTCTACGAGGTTGGAGAGGATGGTGTGTCTGCGCCAGCTTGGGAATTCATGTGGGGCATGATGGTCGAAGAAGGCAGGGAAAAGCAGTTTCGGAGCCAAGCCTTTACGAAAGAGCCCGAGAACGTGTGTAAGGACACAAAGAACGAGAAGGCACTACTTGCAGAGGCAGCGTTGAAGGCATGTATCCCAACTTCTACCATTCATACAGATATTTACCCGTTTAAAGATGGTTTTTGGCACGCCTAGCGAGCTCTATGATCCCGATAGCGCCACTCGTTTACTTCATAGCGTCGGAGATCAAAGCGTCTCTATTGCAAGGTCCGATCTCCTGCATCAAGGTGTGCTGTCCAAACTTGTACGAGATCCGAAGAAACCGAAGCCAGGTAGGACGCTCAAGATTTCAGACACGTAAGTGGTAACATATACGCCAGTTCGGAGATATTGATAAATGATTGTGTAGCAATCTCAATGGCCTCGGCGGGCCGTTTCCTCGGGACTTGTTCCAGGATGCGATTTCGCTGGAAGACATAGCCGTTGAAAGGGCAGTGGACGAAATGGAATGGCCTTTAATTGCCTCGGAAGGTGACGTCGCTACGTTATTACAACTAGTCTCTGAAGATCAGGTAAGCAAAAGCCTATCACTTTACCTCGAATACGTTCTACGTAAACTTTTTAGGTTGATTTTACTGTGGATTTATCTCAGTCGCGAACTGCCCGACAGAAAATTGACTGGAATAGTAAGAGGGCGGGTAAATTAGTAATTTTACTCGCATTAAGAGGTCCATTGACCATTGAACAGATGACGAGGATATCGAGATAGGCATACGATTAATTTTTTCCCGTACATCTGTGGTAGGCACAGGCGGGAACCAAGATCGATGTCCCGAGAGCCCCGTCACTGAGTTCGATTCCAACATATTAGGACAAGAGATCCACGGGACGAAGCTTGATGGAGGAGAAGCTGCATGTGCCCTCAAATCAGAGATTGGGCTCATCAACTGCTCTGCGTGTATCAACACAGCCTTTGCAATATTTGCATCCAGCCTCAGTCAAGCAGATCGTGATCTTGCTCGTCGAATACTAGAGCACGCACGTAGCTCTAGAGAAATTGGGCTCAATAAAGCGGAATGTTTGGTACGTTCTTGATGCTATCCGAGTTATATCGACTAAGTATTGTAGGGCTTAGAGGGTGGAGTAGGGCGACACATCCTTTGGCTTGTTCATAGGATGACATTAACATCACCTCCTATATTACTCTGGATATACTTCAATGCTCCAATGCTGGTAGCTGCAGACTACTGCGGCGCGTGGAGTGTAGTGGCGTCCGATGAGCCACTGACGCTCGTTACGCCTCGGCGATGGCTTGATCTTCGCGGGTATAGACTCGACGGCGCATGGGGAGCAGCACAGCAAGCTGTAATCAGCGTCGTTTTCCTGCACCCCGGTATTAGCCAGGTGAGCTCCATTGGAATAGACCATTCTTTCCATTGAATCCATGATTAGGCTGAGCTGCGATGGCGTCTGCGAACAGTGTACGACAGACAGGAGATTATTGACCTTCTCTCATCGCTGCAGGAGGATGGTGTGTTAGAGTGCCGAACTGACGCGAGTGTGGAAACCATTCAGAGTTTGCCTGGATGGCTCAAGATGCTCCAGGACGAAGAGACGGTTTTCTGGTTCATCGCAAAAAATTATCATTGGTACCAAATTTGACGGGTTTCTTGTGAGATATGGTTCGCTTTGTTGTTATCATTATCGCATTCAGCTTGGTACTACGTTGTCCAAGCAATCTTTCAAGCACAGGCTTTCTTGATAACTACTCTCTCTTCTTTGCCGATTGAATAGGTAATCATCCAATAGTATACTAGAATATAGTGGTTAATGTACAATTATCATCTTTTTCCCCTTCCAGAGCACCAAGTAACTTGTTACTGGGACCATTTTTACCGAATGTAAACCCAACCCAAACTCCTCTGGAGGTAGGATCCTCTTTCTCCTTGACCTTGTCCACATTTCGTTGCTTCTCTTTCACCTCTGCATACTTGGCCATGTCCTCGGGCGACGTGAAGTCATCATAGTACCCGGTGTCAATTTCCGAGTCCAAAGCAGGGACGAAGGGTGCACGAATTGATCGCAAATCCTTCCAATTGGCGCCTTCGAAGAATGGATGGTCCATCACCTGTGCTAGGGTAGCGTATCGGACACTCGAATGTGATATAAGCCTAAAATGTAAGACTTGGCAACGCAATATGCAATCGAGATGACGGACGGACATACCTCGTGACAGCATCCCACGCTATGTCAGTGAGATTGAAGATGAGGTCTTCTGGCTTGTCGTATTCGGGTCGTCGTAGTACCTTGGTCCAGTTTTTTAAATTTGTCCAGGTTTCCTCTGGCGTACCTCCACTGAAAGGCGGGAAACCAGCTAAAAACTCGAAGAAGATACATCCTAATGACCAGTAGTCAACTGAGTAGGTGTATGGCTTCCCACGTAGGACTTCAGGGGCCATGTAGTCGGGTGAACCCACGATGGAGTCAGCGTAACGTGGATCTTCATGACGAATAGAACGATAGATGGAACGCCTTTCAAGCGTTGATCGGTACACGACTTGGTTGTCCTTGACCTTGTCAAGCTGCACAAGTAAGTCATGTAGAACTGGGCGACCTTTAAACTAGCGACCCACTTTGATTTTTAATGACTCAATTCGCTTTGGACTCAAGGCACCGGTTGCTAACCCGAAATCTGTCAGCTTGACATGGCCAGTTCCGTCGACCAAAAAGTTCTGTGGAAAATTATAGTCAGCCAAACGAAAAAAAAAAAAAAAAAAAAAAAGGGCCAACGAACCTCTGGTTTCAAATCACGATGAATGTAACCAAGCTTGTGTAGTTCATTGACAGCTACAAACATCTCGCTGATATAATACCTCGCGTGCTCCTCTTTCAGCACTCCAGAGTTATTTAGAAGCGTCCGAAAGTCACCCCCGGGCACATATTCCATGGCAAGATATACATGCTGCGCGTCTTGGAATGCATACAGTAACCGCACCAACCAAGGTGTTTTGGTGGCTGTCAGGATATCCCGCTCGACGAGAACGTGCCGAACCTGGGCACCGATACCAAGATCGTGAAGATTGCGTAAATGAGATGGTATATTGTCGACATACCTCATCCATCTTGTGCAGTGTCCGTTTTCGCATCCTCTTCAGGGCACATACTTCCCCAGTTTCCTGCTTGCGTGCGAGGAAAACTTCACCATAACCACCCTGGCCGACCTGAGCTATAATGTGAAATTGGTCTAAACGCAGCTTTGCGCGACGTTTCCTGAGCAGCACTCGCTCGCGACCACAGTATGACTTGAACTCCTTTGAATGCTCGACTGCAGACAGCTGTCGGCTGGCAGTATCAGCATCGAAACGCGCTCTGCGTTCCTTTCGAGAAGCGAGATAGCCCAGGTACTGAAAGTAATAGTCGAGAAAGTCTACGATCCTTCGATCGGCAAGCAATCAGAAACGATCTCGAGTGGGACGCACAGAGCTGCGCCACGGTGGCTTTCCGCTTCACCTCTGAGCTCTCCAGAAGCTCCCTTTCCCAGAGCTGAAAGCCTGACTTTTTCACGGTCGTTGCAGCCTTTGCGGTGTCCATTCTGATGTCGTCGTTCCAACGGTAGTCGCTCTTGGCCGTGCTCATGTGGATGTCACGGAGACCGATTGTGATGCTCTTTGCTGTATCCATGTGAACATCATGATGTCGAGCGTCCGATGCGTTGGTATCGTCCATGATGAGGGGACTCGTTGATGTTTGCGATTCAGGTTTAGACGCGATCTCGCAAGTCACGTGACGAACGCCTCGATACACGGAACGGCGTCAGAAATGGCAACATACGATGCGACATACACACATCGACCTCGCGTCTGTCCTCGCCCAGCCAACCCCTCAGGTGGACCTTGGTCTGCAGGCGTACGAGATCTCTACCGGAAACTTTCTCAAAGCCGTCACAAACTACACCAATCGCGCCATCGCCGAGATCACGAAACACAGAAACACTCAGGAGGCCGACAAGAGGAAGTTGGCTGAGCGAATCAAGGCGGTGGAGACTGAGACGGACCAGTGCAAGCTTAAGGAGATCGATCTGCTCGCTGGTAATCCACGAATCTGTCCTTTCATCAGCTCACCCAGCATATCTTGTAGTATTGGGCAAGGAGCAAGAGGAGAGGCGTGACGCCGAACAATCCGCCGCTGCACTCAAACGTCAACTGGATTCGATACGCGAGACGTGTACAGCTGTCGATTCTGAGATTGAACAGTACCGTGCTGTCGTTTCTAATCTACAGCGAGGTGCGTTCGACCTTCTTTTCATAACCACACACCGGTGAACCGATGGATTTAGAAAAGGATGCTGAACGAAGCATCCTGAGTGAGCATGCGGCACAGCTACAGCCAGAGCTTGCAGCGTGCGAGTCATGGCTCAAATGCAGCATAGAAGGCATCGAAGCAGACCAACTCCTCGTCCGGTTTTCTCATATAGACGAAGCAAACGTTGACTACGAGTTCAGCTTCGTACTTGATGTCTCTACTCCATCGTACAATGGTCAGTTCACGTTCATATCAGCCAACGCGTCTCTCATCTACCGCTCTAGTCATAACGGCGACTCCACCATTACCCACCCTGCCAATCCTCCTACAAGAGCTCAATCAGACGGGAGATGCATACCGGTTCATCAAGTGCATGCGATCAGCGTTCCGCGAGTTGGTGCAGACACACACCTAGCGTAAATCTTTTCAGTGCTATCTATGTGTCAAGATCATATATCCATCACTCCTCAAAGTGGTCAACCCAACCGGTCTTATCTCTATATCCACCAGCGCTACCAAGTTTCGTCTTGTTACGTGACTTGCGACCACCGAGCTCCTTGTACATTTCCCGCATCTCAACTTTGCCTGGGCGAGCCTGCTCTTCTGCGCTCCATCTCTCCTCGTTGATTTCCTTGGGCGTCTGATACCCCGAACGAGAACGCGAGGGTCGTTCCGGCGGGCTCGAGGATGATGACGTGCTGGTATTCGCTGATAGAAACGTTAAACGCTAGAAGAGGGTCAGACGAAGTGCCAACGATATGCACGCGTACAAACCCAATTCTGTTTCGACTCCCTTCTGGTCCACTTGCCTGAAGGCAGACTCTCGTCGTGGAAATTCTCTTTCCGATAGTGTTGATACCATACTTGATCAACATAAACGTCAGCACCTACAACGGAAACACAGGAAGCCACGTACTATAATTGAGTGTCTGGCTCTTGTTCCATTTCCGCGAGACTCTCGAGCATGAAGCAAGATCTGATATTGTGAGCCAATAGAATATACGCTGCGAGATCTGAGTGGGAAAAGTCTTTAGGGGATCTGATAAGAGAGGTCTTGACACCAAAGTGATGCTGGGAACATTCCGCGAATTTGCTCGCCGGGTGGGCGAGACTGGTCTGGAACTGGGGCATGATGGTCCACGAGACCGTGTAGGTGTTCCGGGAGTGGAGGCCTTGGGCGGTGATGAGCGGCATGTTAGATGGTGATGATCGTATCACACTCACGACGTAGATTAGCTCCTCGTCGGAATCTTCGTCGGAATTGCGAGATATGACCTGCTTGCGCTCTATGGCGAGGTCTGCGAGGGTCAGCGACCTGAGGACGTCCTGACGGAGACTCATGGTGGTTGTGGATCAAAGTGGACAGACGGCCATCCTCAAATGATTTCCTTTTCTGGTTGCTGACAAATGTGATGTCATCCACAATGCACAGCCACAACAGCACGTGCGTACACTACACCGAGGTGAACAGCGACCAGACACCCTTGACATATCCGACCACCTCGTCCGCGCCCAGCTTGCTCTCGCCAAAGATGCGATCCACGAACGTGATTGGAACCTCCCCTACTGTGTACCCCAGGGCCCGTGCGCGCACCATCATCTCCATCTGGAACACGTAGCCTCGCGATTGTGTGAGGGTGATGATATGGCGCAAGACAGGCAGACGGTAGAGCCTCCATGGCACGTCAGTTCCAGTTGGTCAAGCGTCAAGGCGCACATACCGGAAGCTACCCGTCAGGTCACTGACCCCAGGATTGAGCACGGTCGCGGCCAAGAAGTTGGCGCCTCTCGAAACGAGCTTCCTCTTGAGGTCCCACCCATGTACACCACCAGGGCGCATGTCGGATAGAAAGGGTGTTGGCGTAGACCGATACCGTGTACCTGTAACAATGTCCAGATTGCATGCCTGTTGCAACCTGTCGAAAGCAACGCGTCAGTTGCTTCGATAGAGCGAGTGGGACGAACGTCACCTAATGAACTGTGGTATGAATTTGGGCTGACCAAACAGAATGAGAACCGAATCTGTAAGTGTATGGATGGACCTACATGATGTGAAAAGTCGGCGTCCATGATGATGACAAAGTCACCAGTACAAAAGTCGAGTCCATGGATATACGCAGTCCTGCGCCGGCGATGAATCCGCGTAGGATTGCAAAGAAAAGCAACACGCACCCAAGCCCGAGCTTGCCAGGACGCGGTTTCAACACCTACAGCGCGTTCAGCAAGGTGATAGCACGAGCAAGACAAACACTCCCGATTTTGTCCTCCCCATACACCCCGGCGACCTCCTTGGCAACTTCCTGTGTCCCATCCGGACTGGCGTCGTCCACGACGATGATCTCCCACGCTAGCTCGCTAGACCCTTCAGCGGCCCCGCGCACGTCTGTTCGATGGACACGCACTGCTCGCGAAACACTCTGGCCAACAGCCAGACGATGATGGGCAGATTCTTGCGCTCGTTGTATGTCGGCAAGATGACAGAGTACTTGTGCGTGTTGGACGAGTTGTGCTGGCCCTGCATGTTCAACGAGGGCGCACTCTCAAACGGGTTCATCGAGGTATGTGACACGTTGTGACATGTCTCATGTCCTCACCAGCGCCGTGCAGAGACACCCCAGCGGTCGTCGCTCTGAGGGACCTGCTCAAGGAGACCCTCCGCATCGTCACCTCTGACAACCGCGTCTTTATCGGCACATTCGTCGGTACAGACCAACTCCTCAACATATTGCTCGTCAACACAGAGGAGTACATCGTTGGACCAGACATCCCAACAGGCCGATATGTCGGCCAAGTGATGGTTCCGTGGAGACTGATCTTCCAGGTTGAAGCTCATTGCCGGTCGCACGATGAAGAGGGGAAGAGACGCGAGCAAAATGGAGGGAAACTGCATATTTGATGATATCAGTATGTCCTTGTCTATATCTTCAACCCATATTTACGGGGTACAAGTCCGTCAGAATCTCCTACATGAGACCTCCAAGGCGCATGGGCATCTAGTCATTGTACTTGTCTTTGTATATCCACGCCATTCCAACGTCGCTGGCACCTTGTGCGACCTGGAATCACCCAATCTTGAGCTCACGTACGGCCGAGCACGAGAGCAAACTCACCGCAGCGCGATACCACTTTGCAGCCTCTTTCTTGTTCTTCTTGCACCCCTTTCCATTGGCCAGACAAAAGCCCAGGTCCTGCTGGGCATCAGCATCTCCTAGGTTTGCAGCAACCCTGTAGTAGTTCTGCCCCGATCTCTTTAGAGCATTTACAGGCAACAGGTGGCTAGTCGCGTACCACTGCCATCTTCTGGTCCTTCGCTACACCCCAGCCCTGAAAGAAGCACTGGCCGACTTCATAGATGGCAAGCACAAGTTCTTCCTACCATGTCGTGTTCGGAAACCGACTTTTCAAAAAATAAAAAAAACCGGACCACTCACTTTGACGCCTCGCGCTTCAAACCCCTTCTTCGCTTCTTCCAGATCATCCACCGCCAACTCGGCCGCCTTTGTCAACCACTTGAATCCACTCTTCTCATTTTTCTCACATCCCCAACCATGCCTCAGCGTAAGACCCCACATCAACATCCCAACACTACACCCGCCTTGCTCCTTTGCGCTCTTCTCGAAACAGACGGCCGAGTCTTTGAGCTGATTAGCTTCATGATACTTTATTCCTAGTTGAAGGTATTCTTCGGCCGTCTGGGATTCGGCGGACGCGGGTCTACTGGCAACTGGAGATACATCTGGGGTAGATCGAGAGGACTGACTCGATATCGGTGAAGGTACAGCGCTGTCCAACTGGTAGAATGAATACGAATTAGAGTACAAGCTCAAAGCTGATCCAGATCTCAACGAAGGTGGATGCGAAGGGAGTGTCATATGATTCGAGGATGTCACTGAGGGAGAGGAATAGAGCCCGTCGGGACGAAGATGCGACGACAAGGCCAACGATGGGCTGGAGAACTCGCTGGATTCGAGATGACCAGGCGTGTTCTGTGTGTCAGGATATATACCGGTCATGGGAATGACTGGGCTGAGGGACACTGGATCAGGACTCATTCTCGGCGAGTTCTCCCTTTGTGCGTTTCGTTCGAGTACATCTCGCTTCTGTTCCTCGGAGGAGAGTATAGGTGGTCGATGTGGTCTTGAGAAATTCAGTCGTGGTTGACCACTCTGGGACAATATCGGTTGACGCATAGGACCGCTTCCCTTTGGGTCATCATTCTGCGGGGAGGAAATGACGACGGTCGGTAAGGGGTGCATAGGATCTTCAGGGTCGGTGTAGCTCAAAGCTGCTGGCTGTGTGAGGCCAGTGGCCCGCGGCCACGAGTCAGTTGGTGATTCGGGGCGAGTAGTAGAGGCAGAAGGGGTAGATGTAGGATAGTTGATGTGGTAGTTGTGGATATTCGATGGCGGCTGGAGTCGCTGTCCGTAATTATTGTCTTCTTCGTCCGGTTCACAATCATCCGCAAACGAAGGGAAGGATCTGGAATTCGGGCTGGTATGCAATATATTCGCCGTTGCGCTGGCTGTCGAACCTCGAAAACTCGAGTGCAACAACGGAGAGTCGGGGACACCGCTGGCGAACGGTCTTGGTGGCGATAACGCATGGGCAGGTTGAGGCGGTGCGTAGTGAGGCTGGAGAGATGACCAGGGTATGTTGCTGGCATTGGCCTGGGTGGCAATGTGGGTTCGCTGCTTCGCTGCCTGGCGTCGAGACGATGTACGGCGAACGAGGGTATCGAGAGGTGACTCGGAATGCAACAGCTCGCCTTCATTCGACTGGCGTTCGAACCCAGGTCCCATCTTAATCTCTACAAGGCTCCAGTAGGACGGTCCCAACGGACATGATGAAGCGACTGCAAGCTGTTGCCCTGGTTTCAGAGGTAACAACGCTCATGACCACGGTCGTATAGAGCTCTCACACCAGGATACGACGAATATAGTCCTCCATTATATTTAGTAGACAAAACGTCCCTCGACGCCAGCTCATATACCCGCTCGTCGACGTGGTGTCTGCCCAACCCGCAACACGGGATGTCTCGGTGTCCCAGGCACAATTATCTGCGAACTTCCAGTTGTAGTTTTGACTGCCGAAGCTTGTTCCGTCTCTTTCTTGGCTACCCTGGAATTCCCATGAGTTGTTAGCTGATCAATGCTAAGGCGATCGCGGCGCTCACTCTTCTCTCTGCTTTTTGATCTGGCTCTCCAACTCGGCTCTCTTGGAGAATTCTCGGTCAGCTCTACGTCTTGAACTCCCATCGTCAAAATTCTTCTCCCTAACAGAGTAAAACACAGATCCCAGCTCAGCTGCACAACAGTAAGTGAGCTGCACATTCCTTGCAACACATGTCCACTTTACCTAACCAATATGCATCAATGGCTGTGACCTGCGTCATATATTCCTTCGAAGTAAGGATCAACTCATGATATACGACATACGTTGGTGTGTCTGGACGAAAGTAAATTTTGGTGTTGGGGAAAATGTAACGAAGACTTACATCCCAACCCATACAGCGCACTGGTGGGATGTAGGTGCGTCGGTAGGCCAGTTCGGATGTTCACATACTCCCCAATACCTTTGACACGAGCAGCTTGGTGGAAATACCCAGCAGTGATTGCTTTCCTGGTGATCTTGTTCGCTTGTGCTTCAACCCCTTCAAAGACAACAGACATACCTCACAATATCAAAGTCTGTTCCACAAGATATGGTCTCCATCTTTTGGAACTTCATGATATCTTCAAGTTGCGCACGAACTTCCCGAGCTTTCCTGAGAAGCTTCGGATGCAAGAAATGGCGAGTAGCCCACTCGTCCCGAAAGCTGTGAGGCCTTGAGTAAAGGAATAAGACGATGTCAGGAGTCATACGCACCCATGGCTCTTCCATTGGTTAAAGACGTTCAGAAGCGTTAGGTGGTCGCTTTCTGGTACATTAAACTTCTCGCGAGCTCCATCCGCTTCCTCCATCCGTTCCTTTGGCCGGTAGAAGATACTGGGTACGGATAGCATAGAAACAATTGTAAGCATCTCCGCAGAGCATCTGTAATCCACAGAGACGATCAACATCTTCGCCATCGACGGCTCCATAGGGAAGTCAGACATTTTGCGTCCAACTGTAGTCAGATCCCCGACATTGTCAAGAGCCCCAAGAACCCAAAGCTGGTACATCGAGTTGATGATGTTTGCCTAAACATCTGTCAGCATCAAGTTTGAGAAGAGATCACTACTGATATACTTGAGGTGGAGGGTCCATAAAATCGAACTCCAACAGGTTTTTGACACCTAAAGACTTCAACAACAATACGGTATTGGCCAAATTTGTCCGCTGGATTTCGGGTATGGTATTGGGAAATATTTCGTTTCGGTAGGCCATCTCTGTATACAAGCGGTAGCAGTAGCTATTGAAAATCGTCAGCACAACAGTCAAGCCGATTCATTCATGATTAACTGACCCACTGCCTGTTCGACCCGCACGACCCGCACGTTGATTTGCGTTCGCCTGGCTCACAGGGGTAATCTGAAGAGCATCCATACCGACTTTCGGGTTGTATACCTTCAACTTGGAATACCCCGAGTCTACAACATACAGGATACCATCGACTTGGAAATGTATAAGTGTATGGCAGACAATACGAAAACGACGGACTCACCTGTTAACGATGTTTCTGCAATGTTCGTGGCTACAATAACCTTCCGACGACCATCACTAGTAGGTTCGAAGATCCGGGCTTGCAAGTCAGCCGGCATCTGCGAGTAGATAGGCAACACTGCCAAAAGTGGTGGCTCATCCAGCTGTGCGAGTCTCTCTGCAGACACAGAGAATGAGAAGATGCGAGCGTGTACGAAGATAAAACCAACCCTGTATGACTTGACAAGTGATTTCTATGTCCTCTTGGCCAGTCATAAAGACAAGGATATCACCTGGTGGCAACGAGAGATGAATCTGAAGGACTTGCTTGACAGCACTGTCAACATAGTCTTCACAGGGAGACTTCGAATGGAACATTTCAACGGGGAAAGTACGACCAGGAATGGTATATGTTGGAGCATTTCCGTAGAACGAAGAGAACTGGTTTCATCGTTGAACAGGGCCCAGCAGCATAGGATATCTCAAACCTCACCTTCTCGGCGTTCATGGTTGCGGATGTGACGATTAGTTTCAAATCCCGGCGGCGCGAGAGGACTGGTCGACTTTCTTAGCAGTGAATATTACTACATGAAATGAAAACTTACTCTTCTTCAGAAGACCCATGAGAACATCAGTGCTGAGCGATCGCTCGTGTGCTTCATCGAGAATGATGACACTATATCTGTCTAAGTCACCTTCGTTTAGAGACTCTCGTTGTAGTACACCGTCGGTCATATCTGTAGAATGGACACTGGTTAGCAGAGAGCAGAGCGGATGAGATTATGCTCACATTTAATCTTCGTCTCTGACGATGTACAGTCTTCAAATCTAATCGCATAACCAACAAGCCCACCAAGCTTACACTACAAACTATTTAGTGGCAAGAAAACATGAGAATCTCGTGACATACCTCCATCTCTTCAGAGACACGCTTTGCGACCGACATTGCAGCAACACGACGAGGCTGCGTGCAACCAATAATACCAAAGGAGGAATATCCGTCCTCGTAAAGGTACTGTGCTAGTTGTGTGGTCTTACCGGAGCCTGTCTCGCCAACGACAATGACAACTGGATTGAGTTCCGTCATTAGAATTGCATTCTCTAACCACTGGAACACTCACCTTGGTTCTCTCGGATGACTCTCAGCAGTTCTTCTCGACATGCAAATGCAGGGAGGTATTCCCTCTGTTCCTTCAGGGTCCTACTTTTGGCGAACGAACTGACCCCAGCCGTCGTTTTAAGGTGACTGGCGAACTTCGAGTCTCCTTTGTAATCCTCCTTTCCCTGGAGGGCAGCCGCTTTCTCTGCTGCGGCTGTTGACCCGCAGAACACAAAGGGCTACGTGAATGTCCAACTCGACAAGCATCAAAAGTGCCAAAAGGTAACGCACCCTCTGCTTCGGCCTCCTCGTCTTTGACCCCCATGATGTTCCCCAATGACGTTCCTCCCAAGGAAGCAAGCTTGGCGGCGGCTTTCGCGCGTTCTGCCTGTTCTCGTTTCTCTTTCACAAGGGCACTGCCTTTCTTCGAGAACACGGCCATATCACTTGTTGAATCCCTGATAGGGTTAATAGGTTCTAGCTGCTTCGTGAAGATTGTTTTCCCATCCAAGAACGGAGGTTTGAGATCATGAACCATGACATGGACAGCTGATTCCGACTCGTCTTCGAAGTCAAGATCAAACTCTTTGCGAGTGGCAACGCCAGAAGTGACCATTCGGTTAGCTTCCCATAAGTCGTTGTCAGCATTCTAAGGATCACTCAGAAACACGACTTGTTGTAATAACGCTGGATGCTCACATATTGTGCCTGTCTGGCCGAGATTTTCTTCTGTGGTAGAGAGTGAGTATGACTGACCTCATAAGAAAATCAAAGACTGACTCTTGCTTTTGTCGCTATCTCA
>JBBPQW010000622.1:0-15749 GCA_038092695.1 Boletus rubropictus
TAGTAAGTTTTCTCAGTTTCTTGTTTCTGTTGCCCATTACAATCATTAAATTTTGCCTGCCAGAGGAATCAACATTAATATCCCCAAGTAAGGTCAAAGCAGCAGCAGCCATCAAAGGCAAGTTTATGACAAGCAAATACATGGCCAAACAAGCACCAGGTATACACCTGCCTCAACATTGACTCTATCTTAGCTGATGGTTTATTCTGAAGGTGCATATATGTGGTCTTTTTTCAACATGCCAGACCCTGCTTATTGCTACAAGAGTTTGTATGACACTTACAACCTCAAAGAAGTTAAAGTGGTGGCTCCCAATATCTGTGACAAAAACAGCACCCTTATCCATGCTGGTGAATATGAAAAAATTTTGCAAGATGGCAATATACTGTAGTTGAAGTCAACATCATCATAAAATTGTGGAGTTCCTTTTTCTATTTGGTTTTGAGAAAAAAAACTCATTCTGTATCATCTTCATACTAGATGGTCCATCCAAGCAAGTGGTTCTGGCATTAATTTAAAAGATGCCAATGGGTCCTGTATTATCATCAATATTAATTTAATTGTTGCAAGATGTTTATACATTATATTATATGTTATATTCCTATATGTCAAATTGCTGAAAATCAGGCATATTATATTATTATATAATGTTATTTATTGTATGTTTTATTTTACAATATTAATTTAACACATTTTTTATTACTGTTATTTGTGTTAAAATACAATATAAAATCCTCAAATGAGCCATGGCCTAAGCCTAATCCATTTAAAAAATACTAGTAAAATACATATACTATATACTATATACAATATACAATATTGCCTTTGATATGATTGATGATGAGGGAAGCAGATGCCAATAAGACAAAATTGAGAGTGGCATTGTGAGATGCTCTAAAAAAAATCAAACTGCAATTAAAATTGTCAGTGTCCACTTGAGAGACCTGCATGATCATCAACAACATGTATTTGAGCACTTGAAGCAATGCATATCTCACTCACATATCAGACAAGAATATGTTGGAGTTTTTTTGGAGTAAAAGAACAAATGGCAGAGCATAAGATGTATAAAAAGAACATGGCAATATTGAATTGTGATTGAGAGGGTATATGAGAAAGTGAAGGCAGCAATGACAGCAATGATAGATTCTAATGAGCTGAAAATGATCCTGGTCAGGAACATGCACATGAAGATCAAATGGATTTGAAAGGGTATTTTTTTGAAAAGTTCCCCTTTATTCTTTCAAGAACTTCTGCTGCCAAGCAAATATCTGTTGCCTGGACTTCTGAAACTGTACACAGAGGACATGTTCAACCTTCAGAACATTATCAACAAGATATGTGTTTGAATGTAACAGTTATTAAATTGAACAACAGAAATAATAATAATAATAAATTTCAAACAGATCATATTCTGGGTAGAGTCCCTGTCAATATATGTTATCAAGCAATACACTATGAACCAAAAGGATGGACAGTCCAATAAGATGTGGAATGATGCCACCATAGTGCTGGCTGATTATTTAGGAGATTCATCATATAATCAACAACTGGTGAGCACAATAACATTGATGTCATTGTGCCAGCCACTAACTTTCCTTTCAATAACAAGATCTGAAAGTTCTTGATGATCCATAAGCATAACTGACTAATGGGAATGAAAAACTGGACTAAGAAAGGAGACTTTCAGCTAACACATGTGAAGGTCAACAATAACTTGTTGATCAAAACTTTCATGAAATACCTGATAAAAGAAATCAAAACATATGGCCATCAGGTTGCCAACTATAAGGGCATTTCATGGCAGCCTTCTTTCCATGATACTAACTTCCATGGTCTCTCAATGGAGGAGAGACAAGTTATCAAGACTATACTCTCCATGTTACAATAAACCTTGTTCCCATGGCAGAAAAAAGGAAATATTAAAAAATACAAAATGCTCATCAAATATCTTATGCCACTTAATCAAGGTTGACAGGACTGAAAATGTCTGCTGAAAACACCCTATGGCTGGAATGTCTGCTTGATATTGACCAGCATACTTTAGGATATAGTGAACTTGGCTAAAAGCAAGTGAAAATGGTGGAATGGAATCAATGTATAAGCTAAGCATACAGAAAGTGCACCACATCTCAATGAGCTGCCTCTTCCATGCTTTAAAGGTGAATCAATGGGCAATAGAATGCTCAGAGTGATGCATATTGATCAGATTCAAGAATAAAATGAGATAATCATGCAAAAGATTATTAATAGTGTCTTTATGGAATATTTTGGATACTTGCAGTCAGGACTGGCATCTTTGAAAGTGGTTGAGATGGTAGACACTCTGATCAAGGTAAGATGTCCATAGCCTAAGTCTTATGCAATAACATTAATATAACTACACCACTCTTCAAACTCACAGACATTGCAAGTTAAGACAGAGAAATATATCACTTATATAGAAAATCCAGATGCTGACCTGAATGTGAATGACTTTATGGAGTCACATTGCATGAAAGATCTATGAAGTGGCTATAACATCAAAATGCCAACATTTGCCTTAGCAGCACAAGTTGAAGAGTTCTGGAGATTAATCATGGACCTAAAACAAAAATTGCCCTATACTGTGCTTTGTATGACCAAGTCTACAAACCAAAAGAAATGATATAGACAGATCACTTTGGAAAAATTGGAGATGGCACAAGTAAAAAAGGTGATAGAAAAAAAAAGGAATATTATCTTGTGGAGCATAAAGGCATATATCATACTATTAAAAAAAGAGGATAATGATGAGTTTCTGGATGTGGTGGTGCTGTCATTGAAGACATTCAAGAAAGGAAAGCAAAAATGTATGTACAACAATATTTATATACTTGTGCTGCTCATGCTAATTCTTCTCCTTTCTTTACAATTCATATAATAGTCTCAAAAAATGAAATGTGTACTCTAGGCAAGTGATTTCACCTTCAGATGTGATATAACAGATCATTTATTTATTTATTTCTATTTCAGCCATTATCATTGGAAGCTCTGATGAGGAGAATGGGGGTGATATATGCTCAATAGCATTCACATCAAAAGACTTGTCTGGTACATTATTCTTTCTTGCCTATGTGTTAAGGTGTGGACTTATCCAGTTAACTCCAAGGCTAGGAGTGGAAGTTGCGAGAGGTTGGGATGTTAACTTCAGTGACTCTAGCAGAATACTGCACCATTGTCTGAGTCAGTCCTGGATTTGTGAAGGTTAAAAATAAAGACTTAACATTGACTAGCAATGAAGTTGAGTTGTTCAGAAAAGAGTCAGAAACTCAAGTGGAGGTTACAGAGGATAGAATCTAAGTTAACATTCAAACTGAGTCAATAGTAAGCTATTCTAAGGGTTTATATATTGCAAAGCAGATGTCTGAAGGTATTATAATTGTAAAGCTGAAACTATCATGAGTTATAGCTGAGCAAGACAGGTATACATGGCAGATAGTTGACAAAGGAACAGTTTCAGGGAATTGGAAAATAAATCAAACTAAGAATAGGATACAGATATGAAATATGTCAGAGCAGAGTGGAACAGAACTACGAGGTACAACTCCACTAGCTAGAAGTTGCATCTAGTACTTGGTAGTGCCAGAGGTGCACGAGTTAGTAGGCATAATATCCAAGGAGCAGAGTGTAACTAGGAGTTATGAAATATGATACTGTGTTATATTTAGATCACTTGAACTGAAAAATATATTGACACATAAGCATTCCTCACATCAGATGGCACTTCTAGCAAGAGAGCCAAATGTTCAGCAGCTAATATCAAGAGAAATTTGAAAGAGCAAGAATGTGAAAATATGTTCCATGCACAATATATGTGATTGAATCTAATCATAGAGAATGAGAATAAGAATAAAGATGGTTAGTATTATAAATGAGAATAAATGATAGAAATGATGCTAATTTGTGTTTAACAGGAGATGTAGTCAGATACTCATGGAAGACATATAAAAAGGTGATTGCCAAAGGTAATTTTGATGCAGTCTTCAACAAAGTGCCCATTCTTCTACATATCTTGCAAAATGTCCTTGGTTTTGCATCTGAGTCAAATATACAAGAGTTCTCTTTAAAAAGCATCCTAAACAAGATTTAATAATGGTTTAAAGAGCTAAATAATTAGGATGTTACAAAGCTTATTTATAAATTTGCATCTGTTGTTCAGGATGAAAAGTATATGATTGTGACAAAGAGATGGTGTGAATGTGAATATGGTATGCAGTCAAACAGTCCATAGAACAATGTCTAAAATGAGATATTCTTTGCTAATGTGCATATGGTCCCTCAAGTAGTTAAGCTTGTGCTTATTGATTGTGTATATTTTGAGTTAATGACATTTATTTTGTTTACTATGTCAGCATTGTAAATTGGATGGTTCAAAGATTGCAAAGTCATTTTATTTGTTTTTGTTTTTGTTTTTGTTTTTCAAACACAAGTGCAATGACATTGATGTTATTATGCCATTATGCAAGGTTTTCTTTTTTAAAATGCCAATATTAATATTTCTTTAGAGTATATTTAATATAATAGATGATATCATCAGACTTGATCATTACTAGTATTCAGTACAAGGACATATCTAGTGAGAAAGAAAATGATATCATTTTCATTTGAGCACAACAACATTGATGTCATTGTGCAAGTTGGTTTTTTTTTGATTGATTGAAAAAATAGACAGTACAGCTCAACTAAAGATCCATATAATTTATTGTATTACATTATTCATTCTAATACATCAAAAATGCTATCTATCTATATTCCCCAAGCACCATGCTTCATGGTGCACAACTCCCTATTCTGAGCTCAAAACAGCATGTTTTTTCTTTTTTAGGGTGAAATTCATGCTAAATTCATTAAAAATAAAGATTGTGATGGAAAATAGAGTGTTTTGAATGATATTGCATGGTGCTGGGTGATATATTCTAGGCCCTGTAAGAGATCTACTTAGAGGGCATGGTGCAGCACATGTTATTTTAGAGTTCAAAACCAATGTTCCTTCTACTTTTTAATAAATCTGTTTGCTAAATTTATTGCATCTTGTTAAAAAAAATACATATTTAGGACATGAATGCATGGTGATAGCATGTCCCTCACAGAACCTTTGCATATTTTGATTTAGAGGGCATGGTGTAGCATATCACATTGATCTCTTTTCTTAATAAACAGGTTTACTAAATTTGTCTTGTGATCTTAAATATACATGCTTATGATATAAAGACATGGTGCTAGGGTAATTCTTACATGTCCTTTTTAACACATTTGCTATGAGGGCATGGTGTAACATGTGTTATTTTGAACTTGAATGGGAATACTTTGGTCTTCTTAAGAAAATATATTTAGAAAATTAGTTTTGTTATATTAAAAAATGTTTATGACAGACAGACATGATACTAGAATCATTTTTACAGTTCCCTTTCACCACATGCACTAGAAGAATGTGGTGTAATATATAACTTATTTTGATTTTAAAGCAATAGATTTCCTTTTTTGTAAATAGTAAACCTGTTTAATACATTTGCATCCTATATTATATCAAAAAGTAATCTATTTATGATGAAAAAGCATGATAACAGGTTCATTTTTACAAGTTCTTCTAATAAATTGATCAAAAGTGTATAATAGAACATATTTTTTTTTTGAACTTAACAATATATACATTTAATTTGTTTAAAAAAACTTATGGAACAAATTTCATATATAAATGAGAAATAGTCTTTTTATTACACACATAAAAGTATAATCCCTATATTTTCACAACAGATCCAATAAAAGAGCATGAGCATAATGCAGATATACAAAAATATTTTCATAATAGATTATAGCCACTTTGAAATCTAATATGTATATTTATTAAAATATTGCAAGCTTATATTACAAGATATTTTGGACATGCAATCATGACACAAGCATTCAATAATGACTATGAACTAGACTAAAAATTTAAAAGAGATCATTTTGTGTTTTTGACTTGTAATCTAGACTTATAAATCTATTGCCAAACAATAGATGAATTCTTGTTGTATGATTTAATAAACTTGTTTATTAAATCATTAAAAACATATTTAAATGGATTTCAGACATATTTGAATTATTAAATATGAATGCATAGTCATATTAGGTATACTATAAATGCATAGAGCTCAAATTTTATTAATAGTATTCACAATTTATAATAACAATTCATATTTGAATAAATAAAGTGCTATAATTATCATGTCCATATAATACACAGTTTTATCATACTTAATATATATATTTACAAAGCATTTCTTTCATCAATCAGCATAATTGCTTTCAATATTTATACTTACAAACATCACAAAGCCTGAAAATATTCCATACAAGTACAAACATCAAGTGAAACTCATTACTCTTCAATATCCATGTTTTTGACATTCCTTTCAGAATCCTATATTGCAATAACAGAGTCTTCCATATCCATCTGCAGTAACAAGCTATCTGCCCACTCTTTTACAATTTGTTTCACATCTGTGCCCAAATATGAGTTGTCTTGCCATGTTTTGAAGAGCCAATTGGTGAGCATAGTATCTGTAGAATATTCTTCTTGATTGCAAACCCAAAGCCAGAAGATTTTGAAACTAGGAAAATTTGAAAAAAAACCATCTTGAATCATAAATAAGATGCAAACAAGCAAATGTTATGTTGAATTGGGTAAATAGTTGGTGATGCTTAGCTGTTTTTTCACAGCTGCCCACTCAAATGGACTTCCTCTAATCTCTTCTTCTATTTAATTACTTTTCATCCAGGCCAATAATGTTATGATTTCATCAACTTAGTCAATAGAATCACCCTTCTCATCTTGTCAGGGTGTCTTTTCTCTCCTATTCTCATTCCCATCAAAATCAGACATAGGCATATGGTGCTTTTCTGCAATATACAATTTTAGTACATAGGTTTACTAAATAATTTCAATTAAAATAGAACTTGCCTATTGTTAACTTCTCAGCTGATGGGTTTTCCATCACAGATAACAGCAGTGTTCCACTTGAACCCACTTTACCTCCTAATATATATTTTAAATATATTTTAAATATTATTTGAAATAAGAAATTAAATTTAAAAGTGCTTACTTTGCAAATTCACACTAACAGAAGGCATATTGGTAGAAACACAAATCTTGAACTTCTTGAAAGAAGGCTTGCATGTTATCTGCTTTCTTCATGCAGACATCTTTTTCATAACTTGCTCACTTTCCTTAATATGATCTTTTCCCTCTTTGAGTAGAAAATTAACTGTTAAGATAGCAAAAAATGAAGTCTTGCCTGTTTCATCCAATTCATCTTCTTTACAAGGCTGTCAGAACTCAGAACTTTCTTTTATTGTGGCAAAAGACAAATCTTCCAGATCTGCCCCTAATCCTAAACCTTCTATTGCATTCATCAAATCAGAGGATAAGAGTGGTTGTAACAAATCCCTTGTAGGATCTTGCATATGCAAGAATTTCTTGTGGATAACTGAAGCAAGTTCCTAATAAAAAAAATTAATTAATTTTCAATTTTTTAGTAAACCTGTTTATTAAAAATTCAAATGACACTTTTACAATGAAAAATTGCTGTATGGGTATTTTAAGGCCCACATCCAACTTAATAATATCATTCTTGACTTGGATTTCACCAATATCAGGCTGTATAAGAAGATTATGAATTATGGTAGCCATATCACAATCTTTGTTGATAATTGTTGGTGCCATCAAAGCATGCTTGGTGGCAACTCTTAGAGTTTCCCCCTCATAATCCTTTGGAACATATTCATATTTCAAAAGAGTAATCCTAGATAGCCTCAGTTGATCTTGATATTGATGAAAATCCCAGTCAGCCCAAGTATCTTCAAAGATAATACCTTTCAAGTGACCTTGCATCTGATAAATGAGCTCTTGATGCATCTCCCAAACCAATGGCATCATGAGGACATCTTTATGGCTTTTCAAACATACTGCATCCATCAGCACATGAGTGATAAAAGTATTACATGGTTCAATGCTTTCAATTGACTTCCATTCCACAATGGTGGCACAAATAACTCAATAGAATTGATAAAACATGTTTTATTAATTCTTATTGACAGAACCAAACAAAGCCATGTGGTGAGCTTTATCATGAAGCTCCTTTTCATAGTTGATAAGAAAAGTTTGAAGGCCATCTAACATTTCAAATAGGCTTCATGAGTTGTGCAATATCTATTCTTGTTTTTTTCACCCATACTGTCTTGGGAAAAACTTCACCAACAACTTCATGTAAAGTTGCAATTGAAATTCAACAATGCAAATGGAAGAAAGCAATAAGATAAATTTGAAGATTTTTAGCATATAATTTATTCAATGATATCCATGATCTTATATTTAAATAATTGAAAAAACTTACATCAACCAAAATATCTTGTCATTTCTTTTGACTTTGATTTGAACTCTTTGTTCCAGAAATACATCTATTGCAGTCCAAATGCAAGTCCAAGTTCAACCTTTCTTTTACTTTCCTTCCCAACCAAACTGGCTCATTGGAAAAATTCAGTCAATACACTAAATATAATTGTTTTAGTAAACCAGCTTACTAAAAATAATAAATGACATTTAAATATATTTCCCTCTGCAAGAGCTGGACCATTGTTAAACAAAAGAGTATTTCACTAACTGAAAACAGTGATGTGGGATGTGTTCCACAAGCTTATCAGAACTTGCATACAGATTGGACTAAAAAGTGGAAAAAGTGTGGGCAATAATAATATGACTTTCTTTGGTTGGATAAAAACCAAGCTTTAACCATTGGAGCTTGATACCCATATTTTTGAGCATAGGAGAGGTTATGTCATGTAAATTTCCCTTGTCAGAGATAATCTCAACAATGCACTTTTTAAATTCCTTGATAATATAATTGAAGTAGTTGTTAAATGCATCTTGATAGGTTTGGACTTCACTAGGCTCATTGGAGCCAAATAAATGCATGATATCTGAAAGACTCAAAATAAACACTTTCTTCCATTTATCCAAAATGCTTGTGACATCTCCAGACTCTAGTACCAAAAGCATTGGCACAATATAAGAGTCTATTAAGCTTTGCTGATATTTTTTTATCAATGTTGTTAACACTTTTTTATGTTCCTCTTTATTAGCATTGAATTCATTATCCAAATTTTCAATCTTGCCAAGAATATATTTGGAAGCTTAATTCATATCTTCTGTTTGAAATTATGATGCCAGATCCTTCAATACACTCCATATGGGTTGAAAAACAGCCAAAAACAACTATCAATAAATTTTAGTAAACTGATTCTTTTTACTTACTCCAGTAAGATAAGGATTCAAGTTGTATGTAAAAAGAGTGTCATTCAAGAGATTGCTGGATTCAAAGCTTATGATCTTGAAAACTCTAGCAAACCAAAGAGTCAACTCTTAATTTTGCAGGATAATGTTGGAATGAGATGTTGCATTCAATCTTGCCTAGTGCTGATTTCAAACAAGTTGGTGATACATGTTCATAGCCAAAGGTTGCTTGTGTGCTTTTCAATTTTGGCTATAAAAACAATGCAAGAGATTTTTGAACAACTAAGTATCTGTATCCTTATAATGAGAGCAAAATCAGTATGAAGAAAGCTTGAAGAAGATAAGGTTGGCCTTATCACATGCCTGAATTTTGTCTGTTTAAAAAGAAATAAAGAAAAAAACAATTTTTTTAGTAAACAGATTTATTAAAAATCAACAAAGAAAAAAAAAATACCAAGATTAAATATTTCTGCAAGCCAAACACAAACTCCTTCTATAGACAAAAGCTTTCAAGCTCTTGAATCTTTTTCTTCAAAAAAGTTTTCTCTGACTTGTTTCTGCTTTTTTCAACTTCAACTTCTTCTTTATTTCCAATTCAAAGACTTTCTTTGCATACTATTGCTGCATCAGAGTTATGTGATGATTGCTTTCAATAAGCTCAATGAAACCATTCAAAGACTTGGCCATATCTGACCACCTAATATGGTTAGTATAGACTATACCAGTATGCTTTTTAATCAGTCCATTGGTGATATAGCCTGGATGAACACCAATTTGAATAGCTTGATCAGCTACTTTGTTTGCAAGACCCTTTGCATTTGCATTGATGCATATTGATTGAAGAAAACTATGATTGATTGAATATGGATTCAAGTTTTCCTGATTTAAAATAGACCCAAGTTTAAAATTGTTGTTGGTAACAACAGATATCAGGCCCCATCCAAGATGCACTTTAGCCAAATTGTTAAGCATATTGCTTAATTGGCATATAGCATCTGCCATATGGCTCTATAAAAGAATTTATTAGTTAAATTGATTTTATTTAATATAAAAAAAGAATGAAATAAAATCTGTTTTTTTAGCAAACAGGTTTACTAAAAATCAGTAGTTCTTGTTTATAAAAAGAATATTGAAATGCAATTAACATTTATATAAATTTATTTGAATTTGAATATCAGATTTTAAATGCAATTTTTAGTAAACAGGTTTACTAAAAAATATAAAAAACCTCAAAATAAAATAGAAATAAATAATAAATAAAAAGTAGGCCAAAACATAGCCAAACTGATCTTTTCTTTACTAATCTAAAAAATAGAATAAATTATTGATATCAAAAAAGCATATAAATAGAGACATAGCTTTGGATTTGGCTTTGCTTGTAGACATTTGTACAAAACAAACAGAGAAAAATCAGAATAAAACTTGATGGTGATGATTAGAGGTCAAGTTGTGAAATTTGTTTATACACATATAATAAGTTTATAAACTAAAAAGGTAATATATATTTATACATATTGATAGTTCTATTTTGGATTGATTATGTAATCAACCACTTATGTAATAATTTCTGAGTTTGAAATTAAAGCTGAGATTAAAATTCAAATAAAGCAGAATATTCACAAGTTTCATCTCTTTTTTCTATATATATTTCTTTCTATTTTAGGAATTTCTTAACTAGCAATTCTTTCTCATGATGTCAACCATCTTAACCAAGCAATTCAATTCCTTACAGCTTTGTCAGCACATATTGTATATAGTATATAGTATATAGTATATTGCCAAATCACATGATCAAGGGCTCATTTTTAGGATAAGGGTTAGGACTATTAATGACCCTGCAAGGGTTAGAGCTAATTCCTTCTTGTTCTCTTGCAAACATCAAGTGATTGCAAAATAGCCAAATATTGGAACACTTTTTTGAGTGACTGTATATTGTATAAACTATATACTATAAAATAAGCTTACCTGTGCAGTGATTGCCTTGTTCATCTCACAAAAACATGCCTAAGTATTCCATATACTTAGGCAGACAGAGGAAAAGGATTACTTGTGCAGAGGTAGACATTGTTTGGTTGTGTATGAAATACTTAGGTAATCTGACTTGTTAAACATAAAGGATGATATTCTGAGCAATGATAACATGGACAATGATTGTAATCTAAGCATGACTATAAATAGAAGAGGCCCAGAATTTCTTTTCCATCTGTAACATGAGCTTTGTACCATATATATTGTTAGTATTTTTTACTGGCTGCATCCCAAAGTTGGTCTTACTCCACCACTCTGCCCATGTCAGATACTTGATATCTATAATATATCATGCATTGCAATAAGATGGGAAATAACATCTATAACATAGGTTGCATGTGGCTTCTGGGTAAATGCTGCCATCTGTGTTAAAGTGACCTGAGGACAACTCTGTCAAGCTCATGATATCTTGTAGAATCCACAACAAGATGGGATTTGTCCATTTCAGACTGGAAGTTCTATGCTATGAACTCTTTCTGAAACAGGATCCAGCTATACCAGACATCCCTAGCATTGGAAACATCTGCATTGGTGTTGAGCACAAAACATATTGTTTTGGTTCTCATCTGAGTTGCATTCAATTTCAGATGCTAGGTGTTTTGATGACATTGGCTATTGCTGAGAAGAAGAGTGGAAAAACACTGAGAAATCATTAGAGATAATATCTGAAATCAGAAGTCAATGCTTACATGGACTTTTTCTTGCACTTCAAGATGTGCCTTCTTTATCAGTGCTTTTGACAACTTTCTCTAATATCATATGAATCTGCATAAATATCCATATAACTTATGCTTGACAGAGAAACAGGTGCTTGCCTAGCTCTTGAATGTCATGTTTTCCAGGAGTCTAGGCCTTTCTGGTTTTTAAAACAGTAGTTTGAATCAGAGCAGCTAAAAAAGTGGTTATTCATATGATGATGCTATTATAAGACATGGATGGATGGTTGCATTTACAGTTGTCTTCCTCTTTATTCTCTGATTCCACTTTAGATAGTAACTTCTTTGTTGTTGGAAATAGTTGAGAATAATGTATATGTGTATGAGTATGTGAATAGTTATGTACCTCTTTTTTCCTATGCCTGCAGTTTTGCTTGGATCTACCTATCATATATGATCATGAACTTTGTCTTTTCTTTCTCTAACTTTTCCAATAACTTCAATTTGTCCTCTTTTTCCTTGAGATCCTTAAAGGACTTTGTGATCTGTTGATGTCATCAGATTAAAATGTGTGATTTCTTTTAAGGCAGATTCCTCCTCAATTGGGTTCTAAAACTAGTTTTCTTCATCTTCTATCACAGTTCTGGGGAAGTCGAGCATATTCATACAGTATCTTGAGGTGAGTTCCCCATACATTGCTGCCATACAGTTCTGGTGCATCCCTTTCTGATGCAAATTATCTTGTCATCACACCTGATTTTCTTAGTGTGGTTCTGACTATACCATCATCACATTGGAAAAAGAACTGCACCCCTTCTTTGCAACTGCAGAAGGTGATATTTACCCATATAACATTGTCATCAGATACTTGCTTGGAAGCATTGTCACCTCTATTCTGTTGCCTCTTTTCAAGTTCATGTGATCAGTGCATGCTACTTGCATTGACCTGCATTTTAAACAGGCCCCTGAGTCCATTGCCAGCTGTAAAATATAATATAATGAGGGGGTCAGAAACCCAAAGACATTCAAAGCCACCCCAGGAATTTCCCTGACAAGGGAGGATGCAATTGACAGATACATGGGTTGATCCTTGTGTGATCTCACTGCCACAGAAGCCATATTTGATGCAGGTCTCCTTATCCTTCTTATTGATGGGTGCTCACAATACTTGCAGCAAAATCCTAACTGGTTATTTTCACATTTGTTAATAACAGCTCCATACAATGTCAAGGCTACTGTACTCATTGCTGATCTCTTTAAAAAACCATGCATGAGAATGGAAGAGTTGGGGCCATGCCCTTATGTAAATGCAATGGCAATTTGAAAAGCTATCCATGCAATTCTGGTGGAGTTTCCCCAGGTTGTCACCAATACAACTGTTGAAAGTGCCAAATTGTGAAACTAGTGGGATGATCTACTGAGTATGCATGGTTTCCCCATTCTATGGATAGGAACTGAATGGCCAAATGGTATTAGTGTAGCTCCTAGGGCAAACATAGTTCACTCTTCTTGTATCATTGCTATTGGAGGTGAATATATATATCTTATTGCTCAAATGGCACCTTTGAACCACTTACTTTGACTGCTTTGCAATACCTGGTTTGAGAGGGCCTGTTTGTGTGTAATGCAGCTACAGTACTTTGTGGGGTCTGGCTTGCTGCTGGCTTGTCAAGGCTGTTCTGGTTCTCCTTGCCATTCATTCCCTTTCCAACTTCACCACTCATATGCCCACCTCAAAAGCCACTGCATCAGCAGCCATCTTGGAAAGGTCTGAATCAGATGCAAATTTATCCAGCACCCTTGAAATAGGGGACTGCCATGGCACTTTCAAGATTAGCTTGCATAGCAATGGCAGTAAAGATGGTTTCAAGATCTTCAGAGGAGTGCTGGGCACAGGTGGGTCAGCAAGGGCAGATATACCTCTGCAAAGGAAGGTCTAATAGTCAAGGATTAGGCACAAAAGTGACTCCTGTGCCAAAACACTCCAAACTTGAACTGAATTTTTGATCACTAATAAGAGTTGTTTGATGGGAAGCACTGGCAGAACTTTGGGCTATTGCAAGCCAGCATAAGCAAAGTGGAGGTATAATGGATTGGCAAACATAATGCCCAAAATGAGCATTATATTGGGATTTGCAGTGGTGGAGGTAATTTTAATCAGCTAGCACAGTCTTTGATACATGAAATGGCATAGAAAATGACAGTATACCTGGGTAATATAGATATCAAACACAATTTCTGTGAATTTCCACCTAGTCAGCACAGACACTCTGAGGGTGAATACACATAATTTGAGGAAGAAGTACCATAATGGCAAGGTCAACATTCAAAAGCCTCTTATAAAGTGGCCAATGAATGGCTTAAAAATGGATTGGACAAGAGGCATTCATTCTGAGAAGTATTAGTAAGAGTGCCAATTGTACTAACCTGAACACAAGGTTGTAAGTTATAAACAAACATGTGAAGAGCATGCAGGTGAGTAGAAGCATGCTGAGGTATCTTAGAACAAAAGGCTGTACATTTTGTTTTCAGAGGTATTGACAGAAATTCAGATGAAGAAGATCCACTGCATTCTATGATACAGTGGCTCAAATAAGTGTCCCAATATTGGACCATTTTGGAAAGACTTGACATTTGCAAAAGAACCAAAATATATCAGCTCTGACCCTTGCAGGGTCATTAATAGCTCTAACTCCTATCCTGAAAATGAGCCCTTAGTCATGTGTTTGGTTGCCATGGCACTGAGATATAACAATTTTAAAATGACATGTCATTGGAACACTTATTTGAGCAACATTTCTATTCTGTAATTTTAGTACTTTGTATGCCCTCCTTTTGCCTTTATCACTGCCTCTAGTCTTCTAGGCATGCTTTCTATCAACATTTGACATTCCTCAACCTCTATCTTGCCCCATTCCACATCAATCCTTTCCCAAAGCTCCCAAACCCCTCTTGGTGGTGTTGTGTAGCTATTGAGCTTCTTTTTGAGAATTTGCCAGAAATTTTCAATAGGATTAAGGTCTGGATATTGTGCTGGCCAATCAAGAACCTTGATACCTTGAGATTCCAGCCACTTCTGGGCCCTTTTAGAGGTATGCTTGGGGTCATTATCTTGTTGAAAGATAATGCTCTCTTTAGGAATTCCAGAATTTTCCATATAGGAAGCAGATTATCCTCCAAAATGGAGACATACTGCTCAGCATTCATCCTCCCTTCCACCTCTGCAAGAATCCCCACTCCATTCCAGCCCATGCATCCCCAAACCATCAAGGAACCTCCTCCAAACTTTACTATTCCCTGTACCTCCTTGTCTTGCAAAGGTTTTCCTGCCACTTTCCACACATACTTCCTTCCATCTGACCCAATCCTGTTAATCTTGGTCTCATCTTACCAAATTACCCTAGTCGAGTCCTCCACAGTCCAGTGTTGATACTTGAGAGCAAAGTTCAGCCTATGTTTCCTATGCTTCACAGATAAGAGTGGCTTTTTCTTCTTGACTACAGCTTTTAGAGATGCAGACTTTAGCACATTGTGAATGATTTGGGAAGAGACAGGAGAGGAGAGGGTAGAATTAATGAGATGGGTTGCCTGGACAGCATTTTCAACCTTGCCAGAGGTAATACTAGAGACAATTCTTCTTTTGTTAGTAGGAGAAAGCTTGGAAGGAGGGCCTAATTTGATGTTTTCCCTGCCTGGATTAATCTCTTTAATAACCCTGGCCACAGTGGACTTCCCCAGACAAGTTTTGGAGGATATATTTCTAGCAGAAAGAC
>JBBPQW010000623.1:0-15709 GCA_038092695.1 Boletus rubropictus
TGACTACAATGAGTGGAGAGACATATTCAAGAAGGTTGAGCTTGCCTCAGATCCCACAGAAGACCATCTTATCTCCACTGTTGATATTGTCATTGAGAAGGCTAGAGCTCACAGGATTTCCTTTACTGATAATGGACACAACAGCCCTGTGCCAATCCCAGGATCTTTACATCCAGTTATGTGATGCAGCCAAAGGCCTTTGAACAAACCCAAGCAGTCACACAAATGCCACAAGCTCGACATTAGCAGATATCTGGATATTCATGCTATAAAGAATGATGAAGGTGAAGAGGGAGAGGGAGATGAAGAAGTTTCCAACTTAGATGGTGAAATTGAACTGGTTCCCTTATATTTGAGGCAGATAGGTCAGTCAGGACTCCAAAATTTCGCCAAAAACCTAGATGAAATCACCAACCATTACACTGGTGCTGAGACCCATCTCCACTGCTCCTTTCACACACTGCTGGAGGGCAACAATATCTGGTGTTACTTCATAGATTTTTATTCTGGTAAGTAATGAATCTCTAGCATATATTTCCTCGCTGACCTTTTGCTATAGAATATACTGCCTGGTGGGTCCTCAAAGATATCAAGCCTCATGTTTCTGGGGCCCTAATCATCCCTTGACTCTCCTGACACTTGTATGTGCAAGCTTCCTGTCCCATGGAGATCTGGTACACTATGGCCCCTTTCCACCAAAGCTTGGTGCACAAGATCATCCTTGTCCCCCTTGTAAAGGCCAGTCAAATTTTCACCACAGGTCCTGCACTACCTTGCCAAAGTTGGGTACAAGTTAGGAAGGGCAAATATAAGAATAACTTGGGTTATGTGCTCAACTGTGATAATGACATGGCCAATGTTCTGGTCATGCCATGGGACTATCTGTCCAACCTCCCTGTGGAAAAGTTACAGAAAATTCAGGCCCTGTTCAATTATCAGATTGCTCACAAGGCTGGCTTAGCCATGGTTGTGATCAAGAATTCAAGGGACATAACTGCCTTTTAGTGCAACAATGCCTCCTATTTTGCTGGCCTCTTTCACCTCTCACTGATGAGGAACGATGTTGAATCCATATCCATTCCTCATTTGGATGAACTTTGCTTATATGCACAGGTGGGAATCAACCCATCTCTAACAGAGGAAACCCTTATTCTCTTCTCTTTCCAGTTCTGGATAGAAGGAGATTTCATCTGCTCATCATTTCCCAAGTTACTTGATGAGAAGGTGTCAGTAATTGCTGTTGACATCTACAAATGATCAGTGTCCCTCCTCCTGGAAAACAAAGTATATCATTGCTCTCTTATGGAGCAACATCATGTGTTCTTCACTGGTAACTGTCTGTGTGTTATTGCTGGTCCTGACCATGATTATGAGGGCATGGTCACCATAGCCCTAGAAGATAAAGTCATTCTCTGTTCATCAACCAACTTGTCTTATGAGATGAGTATGATAATTGTTGTATCATTTCATAATCTGACTTTCTTTAGATTCCAGTTTTAAACTACTATGTGGCAACTTGCCATGCCAACCTTCGACTGCCATCACAACATTCAGAACTGCCACTCCCCCATCTCTCACAGCATAAAGATATAGACCTCCAGCTCAGTGATCTGGCATGTGTTGTTGATGGCCTGCATCATGGCCTTTGGGGCTATATTGATTGGATCAATGAAAACATAGTTTGGATTTTGGCACCCAAGAATCCAAACCAACCACTTGATGTAGACCCTAGGGATTTGAGTGGCAAGCAAGCATGCATCCAAGTCTCAAACATTGTATCTATATCATTCCCCAACATCCTTAGTTTCACCAAAGAAAAGGGGTATGATGTGACCATTGGAGATGAAGTCAGAGTTGCAAGAGGAAGATACTGGATAATCAAGAAGTCATGAAAAAGCTTCATTATCTCAAAGCTTGCCTTAACATAGTGTTTCAAGATGGTCTCATGATAGATGCCTTTTCTTTGCTATTCTCCTGGACTCACAATGTACACCTATAGGCCACTGTTCCCTTAATGTGGTGTGTAAAGGTTGCAGACTTCTCCCTGTGTGAGGCATCCAAACTGGTTGGCAAAGAAATTTGGATTGTTGGTGGTGAATTCAAGGGAAAATGGGGGACATTATATGCTCTGGGTCAGGACCATAGCATTGTATCTCTGTATGGGCACCCAGCTCTGGATATCTCTAACCAGCATATTTCCTCACTATGAGTTTTTTTAGCTACTCTTTGAAATATTCTGATCCTTTTCTTTAGCTCTGGTATTCCTTTAACAGGCAAAATGTTGAGTCAGCTCCATCTGACACAATTGGTAGAGCTTATTCATAGCTCCTTCATGCCACAAGTCAAAAAAGAGCTGCAAAAGACACTGCTGCCATCTCCACAAACTTCTGCTGTGGGTTTACTTGAAGACCCATGGATGGTAACACCTTCTGATATCCCTACTTCTCATGTGCAGCCCTCAGACCCCCAGGGTATGTATTACACTTTCTGCTATACATAAAGGACAACTTACTAATCTGTTGTCCAGGTCTAATTTCTTGGCTTTTCAATGACAGCTTCTGTGACTTTGCAAGATTCCACCTTGTATTCAATGTGAACCTGCAATTTATGGGTGGGTCATTTCTCCATTGCATCACCCACATAACCTGTCCTGACCAATTTGGTGGTCCTTCTCAGCCTGCTCCTGAAGGCTCTGTCTCAGTCTCCATTCTGGGACATAACAGAGGATTAGGACTTGAACATCATTATATCCCTGCAAATTTTTTAAAGCCTGCCCTTCTGACCAGCAGTGGGAAGGACAAGTATGCACTAATATTGGTTGGTGAATGTGCTGGCCAAATCCACTTCATCACAAAGTACTGGAGACAGAAGAAGATACAATTAAATGGATGTTGGTTTTCATGTGACAACATTTGCCCTGCTTACCCATTTTCTCCCATAATTCCCTAAATTCCAGTCCCAGTCTATATTCATTAGATTAGCTACTAATCTATTACTATATCATCTACTCTGGCCTGGCCTATTGAGGCAGAAAGGAAAAGCAATCAAGAATGCACTGATTGAAATCACCACCAATATGCCTACCATACATTGACTGTTTGATGACCATCCAAAGTGCATACCATGGAATCGTGGCAGGGTCAATATTAGCCCTTCTTCCAGCAACAGATTGTAAATGTTCTTGTACAATGGCATGGAACCATACAAGGAGGAAGTACAAACAGATCTTCTTTGCAGGCTTTTGAGAAGGTGCTGCAGGAGGATGGATTACAGGGAGTTAAGTAGGTTAGCCTTTACTCTTGGTGGAGGCTTGTTCATAATGATGTGAGACTGCCAGAGGATGTAAACATTGGATATCAGATTCAGCATGGAACACATTATGAGAGGGATCATCTAGTGATTGTAGGTCCTGAGGTTGATAGGTAGACCAACATGGATAGGTAGTCATCAAATAGTCAAGACTCTCTTTGATAACTGTCTCTTCTGGTCACTCTTGTTGTATAAGATGGAATGCCTGGCTGCCCTTCCTTTTACCAACTCCCTCCAAATCCTGTTCATTGTGCACCCTCCTCTTCATGATAGATTGCAAGATCTTGTCTAATCTCTATCATCATATTAATAGTATTATCATATTGTAGATACACCCTTTTGCACACAACTGGGCTTCTCAATCTATGTCATGTTGTTATAACAGTCCCTTGCTCATGCACACCAAAGTGACTGCTAATACACTCTTGGCAGAAGGGACTCCATTGACTATAACAACTTGAAGGGCATACAGTCTAACATTGCCATAGTGGTTGCCCTCTCACTTTTGTTGCCTCTGATCCTTTTATGTTCTTTTTCCCTTTACATCCAGCAAGTCCATGTAAAATAAGCACACAGTTTTTAGTATACAAGCTAGATTGCATTTGTGCATGTGAGACAACTAAGTAATATTAATATTCAGGGAAAACCCAAATGTCCCAGTTACTACCATTATAAGCATGTCAATGGCATTCTCATGCATGTGCTACTATTGCCGAGCCAGTAACACCCGGCTAGTGAGGCAAAGTCTCTGTTATCTTATCTTTGCCTATTATCATTCCATTTCAATGGTCATTGTAAGGTACTTATTATGTAAAAACTGGATATTGTAAGCTGCTGGCATTACAATGGTGCTATAAAATTTGCAACAAAGCCCTCTCCTGTATTTTGCCTTTTTCCATGCCCATTTCTTGCCATCTGATCCAATGTGATTGATTTTGGTTTCATCTGACCATATTACTTACTTCCAGTCCTCCACAGTCCAATCTTTATGGCTTAGGGCAAAGTCCATCCTCTTTCTCCTATGATATTGAGTTAAAAGAGAATATTTCTTCTTTATCACAGCCTTTATTCCAGCCTTCTTTAGGTGACAATGAATGGTTTGGGTAGAGATGGAATGATTCTTGACATCCTGAAGAGTTTTGGTGACCTGGACTGCATCCTCAGCCTTTCCAGTGCCAATAAGTCAAATAGCATGTTACATATTAATTGAAGTAATAATGGAATGATGTCCAAAAGGGGGTTTGGCTAGGTTTGGACAAAGTTTGGAGTGAATTATACTGATGGTAGAGTGGTTTACACCAATAGCAAGGGATATTTGATGAGTAGATTGATCCATTTCCAAGAAAGCAATGATTTGGTTGGTTTGATCAAGAAAAAGAGATTTCATGGTGGTAGTAGTGGAAGAAGAGTGGTTTTGTGGTTTATTTGTACATAGTTGAACCAATTATACATCACACAACCCTTTGTTTACATCATAACCTATTGGAACATATCAAATTAAAGTGTTATTGGATCAGCAATAAAAATATTGCAATGAGTACCCATGCTTAACTGTTGAATAGAACCTTACTAAAAATAAATTACATAAGCAATGTATATATCCCCTGAAAGCCCTTGATAAGGGCTATCTACCAATGCCTGGGGTCATAGGCCTAGCATCAATTTCTCATGAGATGTACATCAAACATTGCAATGTTTTTGTTGCTTAGTGTATAATATAAGCAAAGGAACACTATTTGTACTACTAAGATCTGTACACAGACCATCTGACAGAAAAAGGAAATAACTAAGTATAAAGTGAGCATTCCCTTTAAGAGTAAAGAAGTAAAGAAAGGCATAGAACTTCAGAGAAGTGATAAGTCACAAGATGACTTGTACATGACAAGGTCATCTATAGTATATAATAAACCACTTCATGAGACAATTAACAAAGAAAAGAAAAAGAAACTAGAGCTTGAAAGTACAGAGCAGATACTCTGGCAAGTGGGGAAAATGAGAAATAAAAATGTATATCATACACCACTGAGATTACCATAACAGAGTCTGGTTTCTTCTAGGATAAAATAATGGTAGGTCAGCAATAATGGCTGATAAAAAAAGGGTGACTAAATCTTTTGTTATACTTGATCTGAATAAAAGCAAGCATAGACTCAGACAAAGCCTTGTCATTTATAGTTCTAAGTTCTAGGCAATGTGGTCAACCTAATCTCTAGTCAAATAGAGGATGTATCTGATGTCTAGTGAAAAAAGTGATTACTTCACTTGGATTGCAAAAAACAAAGCAGATAAGGGTACTGCTAAGTAGATCTAGTCTGGTGTATATTATAAAACTATAGGAGTTTATATAGGCATAAGAAATATGCATAAATCAATAACATAAAAGAAGAAAGAGAAATCATATGATATAAAAGAGAGTAGCCATTGACTAAATGAATATTATATAATAGAATATGAAGAAAAACTGTTATACATTCTATGAAATTAGTAAATAATAATATAAGCAAAAAAAAAAAAATTATAACAATAAATATCCAAATTAAACTCATAACTTTAGATGATTGCCAAAAATAGTAATTATATAACATGTTTATCATTAGACCACAAAGCTTGTTAGATCTTACAATAGTATATATAAGGAATTTACTAGTTTTTCAAGCAATTTTTTTTTAAAATCTTCCAATTTGTTTTCTTCTATTTTCTTTTGCTTTTTTAAAAAGAGTTTCTACTTGATTTACTTTTTTTTTTCATATATAGTATATGCTTTGTTTACTTTTCCATCTACTTATAAAATACTATAAAAATATGATTAAATATAAATAAGTGGCCAAAAAGTACTCTATTTTTCTAAAACTGTATATATAAAGTAATATATCTTCAAACCCTTTGTTTAACCCATAGATTACCACATTAGAAAAAACCATACTTTAGCTAAAATAACTTGATGGCTTAAAATTACTAAAAAGCTAGCAATTTGATTTTTAAAGTGTTTAAATGTTTAAAATGTCAAAATCTGGGTTCTTTAAACAAGTAGATAATTAGTCTATTAGCTATCTAGTAAATTTAGCCACATAGATATACTAAGCAATATACTTATATAGCAAAGTTTACAGGATAGCTAATGGGTCAATTATCTACTTGTCTAAAAAACCTAGATTTAAACATTTGAGAAACCAAGTTGCTAGCTTTTTAGTAAATTTAAACCAATAAGTCATTTCAGCTAAACTGTGGTTTTCCTGATGCAGGTGATTATATCATCCAAGTATAATAAGACCATAATGTTATCTTCAAAGTTGAATATACCCATATCATTTCAGCATGTACTACACTGCCAACAATGAGGTAATTTAATGCAGCTATTCAACAAAAGCCAAAAAAGAGTATAGCATGGAAAGAAAAAGTCTGTCAAGGTAAAGGGTAAATCAGAATCAACACTTACAAACTGGCCACCACCCTGGAATAAGGCACTCATACTGTAGAGAGACCAATGGAACATCAAGGGGCATGTTGGCATCTTTCATTGCAGGAATCCATGTGTCGCTTGTGATTATCCAAGCGAGCGGTGCACTTGATCTCGGACTTCGTGGGCAAATGATTGTCCAGACCACCCTAGCGCATTGCAATGTAAGAATGTCATCGGAAAACTGCTGAACAACACCATGGCATTCTCCAATTCACATGGTCGCAGAGTGGATGTATCATGCACTCCGCCGGGAGGGCCAAGTAACGGGTATGACTTACATGACTCGGCGTTGCAGGGTGCTGTTGATGGACCCGACGCAGGAGATTGTGTCACACGTAACAGACCGCTGGACCTACGTTGCTGGTAACGCAGAACAGGATAGTTACGGAATTTGGATACGCTGTAGTTCTGACGTCATTAAATCAGAAGTCCATTAGACTGGCAGCGCTGTTTTGCAGTAGTCTCCTGTCAGCAGTCGCTCGGGCGTTGCCGAAGGCCTTCCTCTCTGAGTCCTCGCCAATATATTTATATTTTTTGCACTCCAAAATCAAACTAGGGAATGTGAGCAGGTGGCAATAGACCACAACAACATGTACAGCATAGTGGCAAAAAATGTTGAAGGCACAGAAACGGCGCAGCATAATGTCCTGCATAATGCCAAACGATGTATGTCTGACTGACACGACACTATGAGCCGTCATGCGGCCAAGTCGCGAGAACACCAAAACTAAAAGCGAGCAAATCATTAGAAGGGAAATAACTAAGGCAACTTCATGCCTCTGACATCGTTATGTCTGCAGCTGAAGCAGATGAGATAGCGTTCTGTACTGGGGATGAAGCTACCTTGGCTTCAGACACGTCTGCAGCCGAATCTGCTAGTACACCATTGGTAGTAACCTCACCGCCATTCTCATTTGACTTGTTGGCACCCAGGATGGCATGCCATTTGTCTACCAGGGCCTTTGCTCGTGCTCGGAACTTGAATTCCTCGTCACGAGGCACCTTGTCCGGCGTTAGAGCCGCAATGTGACGCATAACCTTGCCGATTTTAGAAAACTACCCATGAAAATTATGCTCAACGATGCAAAATTCCGCTTGCAACGCCACAAAAACGCACCGAGAGGAAATTGATGAGGTTTGGGTGTTCGTAATGCTCTACTGTCGTAAATAGTTGGTCCAACGAGGGCATATCCTGCACAATTTTCGTCAGTGGCGACAATCTGCACTGCGCAGATGACTCACTTCATCTGATGGAACACCCTTGTTACCCAACAGAACCTTCTGCAGCCTGTGTCGCCACTCTCTCACCTTGCGAGCCTCAGGATCTGCTTCCAGGTTAGCTGTAGGAAGGCAATGATCAGTAGACACAAGAAAAACGTGAATGTACGGGTCGTACCATCGACTTCTTCCTCCTTGTCCCGTCTCGGTTTTTTGGAAGGTGGCGGAGCAGCTTTAGTGCTTGTCCCAACATCATCGTCCTCAGCCTCAGCCTCAGCTTCTTGGTCTCCTTCATCCTCGGACTCGATCAGCTCCTTAGACTTGGCTCCGTTTTTCTTTGGCTTCCCAGTGGCCACCTTTTTATCAGTTTTGGGTCTTGGCTTGCCCTTTGGCTTTACAGAAGCTACCTCAGCGTCCCGCTTACGCTTCTTTGGCTTGACAGGTTTCTTAGTCTCCTCGTCCTCATTCTCGGTCTCAAGCTGGTCGACTCGTGCGTTGTCTTCTTGCTCCGCAGCAGCCATCTCCAAGCTCTCTCGTTCCTTTTCCCACTTTTCGGGATCGAGAGCGATTCTGTACCCAACCAAAAGGTCTGCATTTTTCTTGTGTGGCTCGCTGATGTATGCTTGGATTTCGTGCTCTTTCAACCTCGATATGTCCTTTGATACAAGCCACGCACTATGTGGAAACGATGTCAATCATCCCGACAGTGAACAAGGATGATGGAGACGCACTAGTCTCCTGTAGGGAAAAACCTGACACAGTGAAACATCGCCTTCTTGCCGGTAGGGCGCTCCTTAGAGACGGTGGGTGGAACATTTTCTGGATTCATGACCTACAAGAGTAAAAACGATGAACGAAATCGCATAAGAGTAATAAGAAGACGCGACACACTATGCCAGGCCATGGAGGATACCCGCGCACTTTGGCTAAAACGATATCGCGTTCTGTATAATTTGTCTCTGGTTCGCGGTGTTTGGGTGCCTTTTTGCTCATCACGAGTGGAAGTGAGGAAAAAGGGGATGTTGTAGTGGATGTTGCGCGACAGATAAAAGGGAAGGTTGAGGAGCACACCAACTTGGGTTCTGTTCGGCGATTTCCAACCCCGTTTCGTTTGCCACGCGGGCCCGTGCGCCCACGTAAGAATTAACAAAACAAGCGGGTGATATTAAAAAAAATACCATTGAATACGGTACATCAAAACAATGCATCGTCGACGTCAAAAGGGGTGCTCGCAGAGTAATTGACCTTTCATATTGCTTTCAAAAACAGCGATATGGGTTGGCAGAGCGTCGGAAATTCGACAAAATCTCGACGTGGCGTGGTTTGTTTGTCCTTGGATAAGGGGTTAACCGGGCACTGCTTGATCGAATCCGCCAGTGGCCTGCCAGATAATGCTTCTCCCACCGGGTCAATACTGAGCAGTACGGATACTGCACGCACCTGTCCCTTTGTCTTGTCTAGTGCTGGGCTGTTACCTCCGGCGATTGAGTGCTGCGCCCTATGCTACAAAGAAGTCATATTAATGGTCTGGCGCATCTTTGGAGCGTGTCAGTGCCCGTCGAGGTTACGGGTGCCAGGTAAATGATTCAGACCAATAGATGCGATAGTGCTCGAGCCCAGGCAGCGTGTCTGCTTCTACTGGACCATTTCTCGGGGCAAGGCATCTGAGTCACGGGTTGGCTGTTTCTGGGAATCGGGTGAAGTACAGAGGGGGCACTGGGAAGGTTCATGGAGGGAAGAACGCAAGGAGTGTTGCTAGCCGGAGTTCTCTGAAATTAGAAAAAATAATAATTCGAATGGAAAAGCGGCACTGCTCAAGCATGTTTTGCGACTTGGACGCGAGTGATGATTTCCTCGGCGTTGCTCAACGAGACAAACGCTAGACTCCATCATATGATATGGCATGCTCGAAAGGAACTTAATCCAAGCACCCAGGCTCACGTCGGAGCAATAGATGCATTACCCTTCTTATGTAGAACATCGTTCTGGCAGTCAGATGCATCGACCTGAACGAGGACGGGATCACACCATGCTTTCCTGGGTCACTACCACCGAATCTTACCCAACGTTCCTGCTGAGCGTCGACAGGCAAGCATTTCAGTCGGAGATAGAGGCGGAGGTTGAAACGAGACTTGGCGGGTCGCCGCCGCACAGCGCTGGCAATGTTCGAACCCATCCGTGGAGGAACTCGAGGGGGTCAAGCAGAGTTTAAGTGGACCGACGTTTCCGCAGACAAGGACAGAGAAGTGCGCCAGACCACGTACATCTCCTTCGCATCGCGCTGAGTGACTTTACAGCACTACATCGGCCACAGTATCAATGCGCCAACTGGAAGGTGGCAAAAGAACAAGGACATCCACTGGTACAGCAGGGACAAGCAGGCTACCGACGCAGAAAGAGACGAAGAAATTCGCAAGGTAAAAGAGGCAGAGGCAGAAGCTCTTTCCATTGCACTGCAGGTCCCATCCACAAACGTCACACAATTGAGACTGACATCATTTGGGTTTCCAGAGGCTTTGGTCCAACTAGAGCGAATGATATACAACTCGCAGCAGGCTCATCATCAATGACTTCCGGTGCCGCTGCTACAAGTACCGAGGATGATACACTGCGTAGACAAGAAAAAGAAGAGAGACGTCGCGGAAGGGCTGAGCGTAAAATAGAGAAACGCGCTCGCAAGGAAGCTCGCAGGGCAGGCCACGACGAACAAGACGCTCGGGCACGTTGTCAAGAGCGACCACGCTTGTCTCCCATTCGTGGAAGACGCGGCGATGGGAGAGACCATCATAGCCGGTCGCCTGCTCATGACCGCGAGGAACGCAGTACCCGGATGAGGGACTACGATGAAAGTGAGCGGGAAAAGGAGCGGAAAAGGCACCGAAGGTTATGGAATATGAATGCGGCGAGGGATAGGCCCCGTCGCAGAGACAGCTAGGGTTTCTCGGTATGTCGTACGTCTCAATCCTGTGCATGAGAGTTCATAGAGCGACCAGAACGGGACAATGTTTTCCCCTGCCACTACTCGCTTGTCTAGATCTGTTTACTCGGTATCTATTGCGATCATGTGTCTAGTGAAAAAGGCCGGTGACGATCTTCTCTATACACCTGATGGCAGAAGTAAGGTACTGCGTTCTATAGATGCGCACAACACCCGTAGGTCCATGTGTCTGCAACCAATATCCGACGTCCTCATTTTGATGAAACAGGCGAGCGTAGAGTTCGCCTTCATACGAGATGGCTGGGACCAGCGGGGCTTGCACGTTGACGTATCCTGTGGACTAGGATGAGGATTCTCGCTGACGTGTTTTTCTATTCATTGCATGATAATCAACCAAGCAGTGCCGCATGACATCAGGAATCCCTGCTGTTACTGTGTCCTTCTGACAAACGATTTGACACGCCTACGACACGCAAGCCATTTTTGAAGGACACTATCTAGGGACGTGCGTTTCGATCCATTCGTTCGAGTTAAAAGGGTCTGTTTGACCTCGTGTTTAACTTCATGCACTGTGTTGTCCTGTATGCATGCAATCCTGTGCCTGCAAGCTTTGCTGGCGCAACTGTCACGGCTAACGCGTTAACGTTTGGGTTTTGCCTTGAAATGGATCGAAATCCAGCCGTACGTCATCGCTGTCGTGGAAGCTGATTTATCGAACATAGACACGCCTCACGGAGGAGTTTACGACTCTTGGCGGTGGTTCTTTCTATCATTAGCCATTCTCATTTATTGCGCGCTCGGATGAACTGCCACAGCTCAGTCTCGAACATGTGCTATCTGCCCAAAATGGTTTAAACTGACGACAGGGACATAGATATAGACCGCACTACCCTCTGTGGGTGACATTGCACCCTCGTCCAGAAAGACGTCTTGTCAGTCATGTCTACCGTCTATGGCATGCCCTACCTCCTCGAAGACAAAACCGGGAAGCTGACGGGGTCTGATTTTGTCGATATGAACGACCGCCTCCGCTTGCAATTGCGCTGCACGGCTCAAGCGCCGAGCCATACTGCGTACATGATTCACAATACGACGAATGGGCACGATCCCTCGAACCCGTTGATTGCGCTCGCGTTTGGCCCGAAGAATTCACTTGGAACGATCACCATTCGCTCAGGGGCTTCTATCTCCATGAATGAATACCTCGTCAAGTTTTCGTCATTCGGCAGGTCAGCACCGATCGCGCCCAGGTGTGACTCCGACCGCTGATGTTAGGTGGACATAGTAACATGACGAGGAAATTTATTGGATCTGATGGACAAGAATACCGATGGAGCTGGAAAACGACTAAAGGTCACGAGTGGACCGTGAGTTCGGATCTCTCTCTACAAGCGGTTATACCCAACTTGGTGAACTGACCGGATGTGTGTGCGCAGTGCACGAATCGAAGTCAATACCTTGTCGCTTTTTATTCGCTTAAAGTGGCTGGTGAACCGGAATATCTTGGTTCGTCTGGCTGCATGTTGACGATTGAGGAGGCATATCCTCACCTGGCGGCTGGTGCGTTGGTGTGGCCGACCTGATGATCAGGATTCTTGCTCACTCAGTTAACAGAGATCCTCGCCTCATTGACGATCATGCGACATATAGCAGCGCATGGTTTGTAAACGAGAAAAAGGTTGTGTGATCGTATCTTGTCCGCTGTATCTTACGCACTTGGGTCTAGCCATGCGCCCCCTGTATTGTATATCACCCCAGATCTAAAGAATGTGTGTTCTCTGGAAAAGAGGGTGGCTTTCGATGCACGACCGGTCCCTGGTGAAATTGGGTAAGGCTAACCTCTGGAAGCTCCGGCCGCCGGTCTGCAGTGACAATTTTCGTAGATCCGTAATTGGTTGCTTCGTGATTTCCAACCTGATTCCAAACTGTGATGGTGGCTCACTCTCTCGTACGAGCTCCATTAAATCGGTTGGGCGCAAAAGGCGGCCAGACGCCCATGTTCTGATCGTAGTCGCGGGTCGTCGGCCAGACGGCTCCGCGTCAATATTCTTCCCCATCCGTCGTGAGGGGAAAAAAGGCCGTCAAGCCCCGAGTCACAGCCGTGCCCAAAGTACGTCTGCTGATGTTGGGTAACTGTGTTTTTCGTTTTCTTCTCATCTTTCTTTCTGGACCGGTCGATCACATCTCATTTTATATACGTAAAGAATTGATTCTGTCATCCAGCGCGAGAACCAAGTGAAATCGACAGTGGGAACTTGCTTTTGACCAAGTACCGAAATTGGCCGGACGATGGGAACACGAACGACAGAGAATTCCCATAAATCTGCTCCATCGACATGTTTGATGGCGTGTGGTTCGTTTCACTTCCGTTCTCGTTCCCTCCTCCCTCTTCACTGCATTTCCTTGCGCGGATCTGAATGCTCACCAATCGGTCGTGCGCTGTGTCAGTCGCTTATTAGCTCCATGGAGAAAGAACTTTTCGTGTGTACATATATAGACATTATCATAATTCCGCCATGAGTCATGTATATATATTTTTTTTCGAAATACCGGGCGGATGCATACCTGGTTCAGTTCCAGTGCGAGTGTTTCTCTCTTGTTCATTCTCTCTTTGGCTCGTACGTCGTGTTTCGCCCTGTTTCCGGCGGGCCCAGACGGCGTACAAATTAAATTAATTCGCAGGAGCAAAAAGAATATCCAGCCGACCCCGACAGGCCAGTCGTCTTTGACAGATTTGTTCACGCGGGACCGCACTGTAACAATCGAGGAGGTGAGACAGTAGACGGGGTGGCAACGGATGCCTGATGGGCAAGTACATGCCGGCACACATCACAAGGACAGTCAAGCTCAAGGTTGGAAGCTTGGGGGGCCCCATGGGTGGGACTTTGAAATTTGCAAATGGAATTTCCGTACAGGGAGCGCGTGCACGATGAGATTCGTGGTCGGACAGAAGCACAATAGTGGAGGACAACATATCTGGAAAGCAGTTACGCAGTAACCAGATCCGACGACACGTCGAGACGATAAAGTTGTGAAGGTGGTACCTCATGGAGATAACAGGAAGATACCCAAAGCGGAAAGACAAGGTCTGGAAATGAGCGTGAGGGATACGATGGAGCAAGAGGTCAGTCGCCCCATGAACGTGCTACGGCACCAGCGTCACGTATGCTAAAATTCTCGGGATAGGGTGGCGTTTCTGAGTCGACAGCAAGCTTGAAGGAACGTAGGGTTCGTGACAGTCACAAGGAGATGGTACGAAGGAAGACTCACACGCGTGGGCGGGTGTTCTTCCAAACTCGAGGCACGCGAAATGTGTCCATCATGTGCTGCCAGCTGTGAATCGGGAGCTTGCGTTCGGCTATTGGGATCGCCGCTGCGCTGAGGACGACCACGTGTGCTCTGCGTTGAGCGAGCAGACTTGACGAGCCGGACACTGAGGATCGGCGCTGAAAGGTGGGCCACGAGAGGGAGGTGGTGCGGCACGTCTCCGCCATCGGGACGGAATGACGTGGTCGAGCGCGACTTGTGGAGCGAGGGGGACGGGGACGCCGACGGAGCGCGACTACTTGGCAGAGTGCCACCCGAGACGTTGCGCGAGGATCGGGAAGAGGAGCCTTCTGGGTGTTCCTGGTTGTGGAGATTGAATGGGAACTGGGCATTCACATCGACCATTTTCCTGTTGAAAATTGGGAGAGAGAGGGGAATGAGCGTAGGACAGACGGACCCTTCCTTCGCGCGAACGACAGACCCAAGGCGCTCCTTGAGCTTCTGCTGGTCGGTCACGCGGGGCTGTGGGCTGCGGGGAGTGAGAGGGGGGAGGAGGAGGAGGAGGAGGAGGAGGAGAGGGACTTGCGTCGGGGTGTCGTCGGACTGGGGGATGAGCGGAGAGCGTTCACCTAGCTAACGGTGGGTCAGGGCGACGAAGCGACGGGGCGGATGCGCACTGACAGGGTCATGTGGGCGACGGAGACCACAGCAGGAGAAGAGAAGGGCAAGCATGAGTTCAAGTGCGACGCGGTGCTGAGCGACTCCGAACGCGGAAGGAGAAGCGAGGCACACGCGGTCGCACGGCGACCAGGCACACGCGGAGGGGGGTGACTGGGGGGGTTGTCCGATTTAGGCGGGCAGGAAGAAAATAAAAAAATAAAAACAATAAAGTGGATCTTCTGATCACCGGGAAGACCGGATAAGGAAAGTTGAGATAGATTTCATAAGCGAACGTGAGCATGAGACAGCTGTTTCCTCGCGTGGCGGGATCGAGTAGCTTTCTTCTTGCATGGTCATCGCTACCACCAGCGACGTCTACTCCCCTTTCCCCGTCATGATCGTCGACGAAGGCCCACAGTCCAGCGACGACGGCTCCGGCCTCCATTCCCCCATCTTTGGCGCCCAGTTTCCCCATCCTCCCGGGGACAGTAGTCGTAAGCCCGTCATCACCTCGCGCCCTTTTCCCTGCACTCACGTCAATAAAGTCCGCTACCATCCTGACCACCTCGACGTGCACAGCGCCGCAGGTATTCTCGCTTCTCAGTTTGACTCAAACTACCTTGTGCCACACCCTCCACCGCAACAGCTCCTCGAACCCTCCCTCGACCTCCAGAACCCCCACCACCAGTACTCTCACGAATACACCATCTCTTCCCGCAATAATCTCGGTCTCGACGTCTCTCAACCATATCCCAATCCCCGTCTTCTTCCCCCCCCTTCCCAGCTCAACATACCCTACCACACACATCGCAGGTTCCCCTCCGATGCCCGCGACCACTCCTACCCCTCCCCTCCGT
>JBBPQW010000624.1:0-15705 GCA_038092695.1 Boletus rubropictus
CATGGTTTAGGGCAGGCATGGGGTATAGGGTATGATATCATAATAATGTCGTAATGACGTCATCATACATCATTAATGGGTCATGGGTTGTAACAACCTAGATTGTAATGGAATCTCATGGAATATTCCGATAAGATAAGATAAGATTGTGGCTGTGCGATAAGATAAGGATTTGAGCACTAGCTGTAGCAAAAGTTGTAATGAATTTTCTTGGGTTCTGACACCCTGCCCCCAACTCATCCCTCATGGCGCCACACTCCCTTACCATCTGTTACGCTTGGACCGGGTAGGTACGAACATAGACTTGACTAGCTCAATCCATGTATCATTCTAAGTGTGTAGATGCAGCTTAACCCCCAACTGCAATGGAGGATTTGGGATTGGGACTATGTCGAAAGATCTGAGGGATCGGTTGCGAGGATTTAGCAGTATATTTAAGTAGATCTAGTCTAAGGAGTACTGTATACAGGGCGAGGTTTATATACCAGTATAAACTGAGCATGGACCATGTTCGTAAAAGGAAATAAAGAGATCATACGACTTGAGGGTGAATGGCCATAGGCCAAAGATAAGTGATTGGAGAAAGAATGGCCATTGGCCGAAGAGAGTCATACAAGATAAAGGATAAGAGATAAGAGATAAGAGAAAGCTCATAACTGAGGAATCAGCCGAGCGCGAAGTCCAAAGGTTAGCACGTGCCCATGGAAATGGCTAAGTGGTTATACAGTTCGCATAGAGTGAGAAATAAAGGAGAAGAAAAGAATAAACCATAACAATATCCAAGTAGATCTAGTCTAAGGAGTACTGTGTACAGGGCGAGGTTTATATACTGGTATAAACCAAGCACGGACCAAGTTCATAAAAGGAAAATAAGAGATCGTATGACTTGAGAGTGAATGGCCATAGGCTGAAGATAAGTGATTGGAGAGGGAATGGCCATTGGTCAAAGGGAGTCATATGAGATAAAAGATAACAGATAACAGATAAGAGAAAGCTCGTAACCAAGGAATTGGCCAAGTGAGAAGTCCGAAGGTTAGCACGTGCCCGTGGGAATGGCTAAGTGGTTATACAGTTCGTGTAGAGCGAGAAATAAAGGGAAGAAAAGAATAAACTGTAACACCACCTTTCTCAGCTTGTCCAGTTATTCCTGCACACCAAAATTCACTCTGACAATGATCTGTCAGGAACACAAAATTCCTTTCATTACTTGTTACTAGACTTTCTATACTCCAAGTTATGCATTGTGATATCTAATTATATTGCTCACCTTTCTCTTATCTTAGATTAGATTTCCTTCTATCTTATCTTATTTGGCTATTGCTGAGGTATCTTATCTTATCAGGATGAGGTCATCCTAGTTCATATCACCTCACTCCTATAGTTTATCACTTATCAGTGTATTCCTTATCTTATAGACTCTTATAGCTAAGTCCAGGCTATTATCACTAATCCATGATGTCACTCATGATGTCATTCTATTATAGACACTTTCTCAACTATTCTAGATGCTTATCTCTTATCTATGATATCATGCCCATTAACCAGGGTTATGCTTATCTTCCCATTTGTTCCTTACATTCCTTTATTTAGATATACCCGTCACCCAAGGCTTACTCACTATCTGTACCCAGGTCCTAGGGTTAGATATAGGATATGATGTCGCTCCAAGGGTATAGGGTTATAGTATAGTATATATAGCTAGGAGATACATGTATAGTAGTTAGTCTTGAAATCTTCAGCCTAGCTTTATTCTTGACTCCTTGCACTTGTTGCTTATATTGCATCCCTGGGTTCCACAAGCCATTATCGTTGGTTCAGGTCATGTCCTAACATGATCAAGATTGCAGTATTTGCCCTTTCTATGCTGGGAAAATATCTGTTTTCAACTCTGCTGCAGCTACATTCTATGCTCCAAGTGACTTATGTGGACTCAGAGGAATGTGTCATGAATATATCAGAGCCTGCCCAGATTGGAGACAAGAAGGCCCTTGCTGCAACTGCATGTTCATTGTCACAAATGCAGAGCTCCCTGGCTTTAGTGGCATGGATGTTGCATGCACTCTATGTTTTTTTTTTCATTCTCTTTCCATGGTAACCTGTATCCATGTGCAGTCATTTGATGGTTTGACTGTGTGGGCCATGCACCAGATGAAGGGACAGGTATGTGGGTCATTAGGCCAGGCATTATTACAACCCAACAGCCAAAGATTGCAGTTATACACATTGACTCCATCTTCTGTGCAGCACACCTTGTTCCAGTGTACAAAGCAGGCCTGCAATGTCCACCTCAAGGAATTCAACTGAATAGGTCATACAACTTTTTTCAATTATTCTATGTCAACAAGTTCACTGACCACCACACTTTTGCAACCACATTTTGACAAATGTGCTCTGCAATGTATTTCCCCTCCTCCTGTGGCTCATGACATTTACTTTATGCTATGAACACCCCACTCTCTCAGATGACGCAACATCTACTGAGGCTTGTTGTGTCCATCTACTTTACACTATGAATACCCCCTCTCCTTCCCCTCTCTTGGACAAGACCCTTCTAGTAGCAACATTTCCTACTGTGTAATAGTAAATATACTACCTATTTTGACTACTACCAGTATTAATGTACCATGCTTTAATACTTTTCAACTTTCCTGGGTGTTTCTGAACTTTCAAGGCATCCCTTTTGCCTGAGTGCTGTGACTTTCAGGGCTTTTTTGGCTTTTATGCTTTTGGCAAGGGTTCCAAGCCTGAAAAGTGCGGAAAAGTATAGAAAAGCATTTTGTAAATTTACTGATGCTGTGGGCAGCCATGGGTCAAAATACCAGGATCCAAATCAACAGATTCCGTATGGCGTGGGCGGGTTGTCCTCACCAAACATCCGTACGCCGGCATAAGTCAGGTTAATCGAGAATATTTTCACGCCAAGCCGTAAATTTGTCCAACGATCGATGTTATTTCCCACTAAGCATATCATATCATATCACTGCATAAATGGTAGCATCATCGATTAGATAACAGGTGAGTCAACTGATGACATCGCGGCTTGCATTCTTTTCCCAAACCTACGACGACTCCTTACCATGGCTGCACAGGGAGATGCTTCCGACACCTCCATTGCGCTTTTCCAGTCTTTGGGGTTATCAAAGTCCAAGGCCGCTGAGGCAGCCAAGAATGCGAAGGGCGCCGCGTTTCTGAGAAACCTCATACTCTCGCACGGCCTTGCCCTCGAGCCAGATCTCTTCGGGGAGAAGCGAGCCGTGCTAATTGCAGCGCTCGCTATCCAACTTACTAAAGCGCCGAATGTCGACGATGTCAAGCAAGGTTACGTCGTCAAAGCCATCCGTGAAGATAAGCTCAAGTCTGTGGATCAAGTAAACGGTCCGTTGTTTATAGTTGTCATATACTTTCTCCAGCGATTAGACATTGCTCTTAGTTGCCACAAAGTTTCTTGACTCTCACTCGCTTCCGGTGAATGAGACCGAGTTCGACGAGACATGTGGCGTCGGTGAGTCTACAGTCCCCGAGCTACTGGTCTCAAGGCCGTTCAACGATCATACGATTAGGGTTTAGTATTACGCCAGTTCAGCTAGACGCCTTTGTGAACGAATACATTCAGTCAAACTCCGTGTCGGGGTGGACCAGCCTTGGAACTGTTATCAGCGGGGTGAAGAATATCCCTTCCCTACGATGGGCAAATCCACTTGAAATAAAAAACGCCGTCGAACGCGTCTTTACGCAAGTTTTTGGCGTAAAGGAGGTTGCGAAACCCAAAGTGCGGGTAGGCGGTACCGATCGTATTTGTTGCTGTGACATGGTCTTACGATGCTCAGGAGTCGAAGAAGGAAGCCGACGCATTGACTGCCGGGGAAACGTTAGATAACACTGTAGCGCAAGTCTCTGACTCTGCACAGAGGGCCAAATCTAGGAAGACACTATTCGAGGAAGGCTTCCTCGGTGCGCTCCACAAACCAGGTGAAAACCTGCAAATCAAACCCGAGCTCCGCGATAAGCACTTGGCCGCTACCGGTGGCAGAGTTTATACACGCTTCCCTCCAGAACCGAATGGGTATCTGCACATAGGTCATTGCAAAGCTATCCTTGTGGATTTTGGCTATGCTGCACATCACGGCGGGGGAGCGTACCTTCGCTTCGACGACACCAATCCCCAGAATGAGGAAGCAAAATATTTCACAAGTATCATCGAAACCGTTCGATGGCTTGGCTTTGAGCCATGGAGGATCACTTACTCGAGCGACTATTTCGATCAATTGTATGAGCTCGCCATCGAGCTAATTAAACGAGATAAGGCATATGTTTGTCATTGTTCTCGTGAGTGGCCGCTGTCCAGCTTTGGACTCCTACTCAAGCGCTGTGAACAGAGGAGCAGATGAAGGCCGACAGGGGCGAAAAGGTTGCTGCTCCCCGAGCATGTATCCACAGGGATAGGCTGATTGAGGAGTCCCTTGCGGAGTTCCAGAAAATGGAGGGTGGTTTCTATCGACCCAAGGAAGCATTTTTGCGTATGAAGCAGGACCTGACCGATCCTAATCCTAGGATGTGGGACCTGACAGCTTATCGGATTCTGGACGCGCCACATCACCGTACGCACAGCAAATGGAAGATATACCCTACATACGATTTTGCACACTGTCTCGTTGACAGTCTCGAGAACATATCGTACGTCGTTCGTCTGCGTTGTCGCGAGTGAATTAAGACGATATTTAGGCATTCGCTGTGCACCACGGAGTTCGTGACTTCCCGCCAGTCGTACGAATGGCTTTGCGACGCAATTGAAGTGTACAAGCCAAAGCAGTCCGAATTTGGAAGGTTGAACGTGACGGGAACGATAAATTCGAAACGCAAGATCCTACTGCTCGTCAACAAGGGATATGTCACCGGATGGGATGACCCGAGACTTCACACCGTCATCGCACTTCGCCGTCGAGGGGTTCCTCCAGAAGCAATCCTGTCTTTTGTGAGCACTGTCGGGGTTTCCCCGACTGAGTCAAACATCCAGGTTGCCCGATTTGATCAGGCCATCAGACAATTTCTGGAGGGAACAGCACCGCGATTACTGATGGTGTTGCGTCCCCTCAGAGTCACTATCGAGAACCTACCTGAAGATTATGTCCTCATGGTAGAGAAACCACTACATCCCAAAGTCCCTGAGCTTGGAACATCTACTGTTCCACTCACGCGTACTATTTATATCGATGCCGACGACTTCAGGCTGGAGGACTCCAAAGATTACTTCCGACTCGCTCCAGGCAAGACTGTCGGTCTTTTCCAAGCGCCCTATCCCATCACATGCACGTCGTACAAGACAGATCCCTCCACTGGCCAGGTTATAGAACTTGTTTGCAGGCTCGATGACGGGGGGAACGCAAAACCAAAGGCGTATATCCAATGGGTCGCAGAACATGTACCGTCCGGAAGCCCTATCCGCGTAGATGAAACACGGATTTTCTACTCTCTGTTCAAGAGCGACAATCCGTTAGCTGTGGTGCCGGATTTCACAGCAGACATCAACCCACATAGCATGGATATCGTGAAAGGCGCCATGGTTGAAGTTGGTTTTTGGTCATTGGCAAGAGAGTCGGTAAAAAAGGCGCTCTCAGAAGCCAAGGCTCGTGCGGAAAAGTCAAAAGCCGATGGGGCTCAGCAGTTCGTTGATCCTGGGACTCCCGTGGTCACTCCTAAACAATTGGTTGGCAATGAGTGCATTCGCTTCCAGGGTCTACGTGTCGCCTACTTCTCCGTCGACTCGGACTCCCGTCTGTCGGTGTTGGATGACCCATCCAGTCCCCTCGGCATGAAACAGGGCGATGTCTTGGTACTCAACAGGATAGTCAGTTTGAAAGAGGACGCGGGAAAAGAGGCGTGATGATGATTTTGATCAAACTTGTTCATAGGATCAGGTACTAAAGGGATATCATCACAAGCTGTTAAGCAGCTACAAGCGCATGTAGCCCGTAGATTTCTTTTCGTACAGTATAATAGACGCTCGAGACGTTGCCCTCGAGTTCAACCTTCCCGCGACCCGTCTTGCGAACTGCGACGGTTTCTTCCATGTCGTTCGTCGGTTGGTCTCGTCTAGCTCCGGCCCCGCATATTAGAACACCTTCACCGATGAGTTCCGCCGGTATTCCAACAGATGCCAGCCGAGCCTTGAGTGCTGTTAATTTGAGCTCTCCGATCATCGTCGAACGCGGGAGCGGTCGTGCTAGCCTCGATCCAAGTGTCCGATTACGAGGGGAGTCAGTCCTGGCGTGTGCATCAGCTGGTACTGAAACACCCGTTGGGTCCAGAATTGGTATAGTGGAACTGAAATGGTTCACTACGCGTCCAGTCACATAACCAACTTCATTGTCCTCAAACTGTCAATGGCGATTTATGAGTATGGATATCATCCTGAAGCAATAAGCCATGTTACGTACCCGCGACATCTTGAGCGTACTCAGTAACTCATCGCTTAGTGAGATCGAGAAGCTGTTGGTCTGTTGCCCAATTTTTACGCTCTCACCCGTTTGGGGGTCGTAGATGTCTTTAGTCATCGCGCGGATCTGGCCACAGCTTTCAATAAGTGCTCTCGCCGCATCCATGGAGGCATGGACCAAAACCTACGATTGGTGTTTAATTCAATCCCTGCTACGGATGACATCCTACGCACCATTTTGCGAGGGTTCACTTGAGGTACTATAGTTTTGACAGCACGACCATCGTTGAGGCCCTCCATATCAATGAAAAGGAGGCGGCAGGCTAATTGAATCTCGATCTCGGAAGCCACATACTTTGAAGGAACTTCTTGCACCACAGTCTGCAGAATACGTCGGTCAATCAGGTCAGTGTCTTGAGAATGGGCGGAATAACCTTCACTTCCTCTTCCGCCTGCCTCCGCTTCGCCTCTTTGATTTCATCGGACTCTGCCTCCTGTTCCAAGATCTTACCTCGACGTAACCACATTCCGACGTCCACAGTCTCGCCATATTCGTCGACTTTCCGCTTCTTTTCGACATAAGGGAACATGCGGAATCGTTGTGTATGACTGCCCGTGCTCTTGAAGAATGATGTGGCCTTGGAGACATTGCCCTTGAGATAAATATCGAACGATAGCAATGTCTTGGTTAGTCCGTCGTCCATATCAAGTCCCCAGTCGGTGCTGTCCTCTATCTTCTCTGCTTTCCGTCTACGTGTGGAAGTCGGCATCGCGAAATCGTCGTCGGTCGTGTCCATGTGGTCCTCATTCAATTCACGCTCGACTTCGTCCTCCTCGTCAGAATCGGATTCCTCGTCGGACTCGTCTTCGTCCGCTTCCAGCATGCGTTGATTGCGAACGATGGCGGCCTGTTGCGCCGCTTCTTTTTCTTTAGTTGCGCGTTCTTTGGCAAGGTGGGATTCCAGTTCAGCGCCTTGAAGAGGTACTTTTGAATTCATCTGGAAGGATTTAAGCGCCCAACGTTCGACCGATAAAGATTGAAGGTACCCTCAGGTGAAGGGATCCATCCATCATGACATTGCTGCCTATTTTGCCCATGTCCCAGGTATCATCGCCTCTTTGAGAGTTGTTCCATCTATCAAAAAGGATGCGAGCGAGAGTTCCTTCTTCTCCTCTGCTCGTGAGGAGTATGACATTACCAGGAACTGCTGCAAAGTCGACGAATAACGTCCTGGAAGGTCCGTGTGAGAGAGATGCCGGGACAGCAAGAATGAGTTTCGGTTCTTTTGACGAGTATTTCTGTACAAGTGCCTGTGGATTCAAGAAGAACTCGAGATACCTGAGCGAAAGGTGAGTGCGAGATAGGCAGGAGAAATATGCCCGCACTTGAACCGCAGTGCAAACGCCCCCAAGGCTTCGTCATCCGCTTCGTCATCGGCTCGTCGTCGTTTAGATCCCATTTTACCAGAGCCATCGACACCGACGTCTTCTTTGCTAACAGTACCACCTACCCATTCCATCATACTTCGGACAAATGTTAGCATTTCGCGTCCGTTGCGAGACAAAAGGCAGACGGGGTAGCGGAAGTCCGCAAATTTCCAGTGCTGGTCGAGTAACACGAGCAACTCAAGTAACCGAGGGCCGGCATCACAAGGCAATAGAAGAGAACATCTAGATGACAGGGTGGCGCCAATGGCATCTGGGAGACAATGGGTGAGATGGGAAATGGAAGGGATCACGACGAAGCGCACCGATCATGGCCGCATCACGATCTTTTCTTCGACTCGTTATGACATTAGCGCGGCCTGCGTCAGTTATGAAGAGGTCGGGTCGAGCAAGTGGTTCAAAGATGCCACCTGCAGACGGGCGGAAGAGGACTGTGCCATCAAGATGGCGCTCTCTCATGTGGTTCATACTGACAGCATAGACAATTGTGCCGACTGATGGAGAACGGATCTTCCATATCGTGCCACCAAGGGTATGTCCGGCAGAAAAGGGTGTGATGGTGATACCTTGACATTTACCTGTACGACATATTGATTATTATTGTTATTACTATTGTTGAAGTAAATACATGCGATCCAAGACACGCGAGACTAACCTTGAAGATGCGTTGGTTGGGAATATCTGAGTGTGTTGACAGCATCATAAGCCTCATGGACCTGATTCACAGTGGCAATATACATTGGAGGGGCGGAATCGAGGGAGGCGAATGATTGCGGATCAGAGCCCCCGGATTCCTCCTCCTCGGGAACGTCTTTTTCATCGCGGATGCCCTCAATGTCCTCGAGAGTGACGATGCGTGCCATGGCCTGAACGGGAATGGTTGTGTATGCGGGTGCTTTGAGGCCCCAGCGGGCATAGGCATAGGCATAAAGACCAGCATGCGCGAGATCACCGTGAGAGAGGAGGACAAGGTCAATTGTGGGCGCACATCTGTGGAAAAGATGAGGGGTGATCAGGACGAGGTGAAGACGCGCACTCTCGAAGGGCAGCGCAGTAAGAGCCGGCAGTCGAGCGCTGTTCTGGAGACCAGTCGGGAGAGCCGCAGTCGAGGAGGACGCGGACATCGTCGACCTGGAGGAGGTACGCGAGCGGGACGGGGCTCTGGGCGCCGACAGCACCTGCGAGCGGCCTGAACGTGATCATCACAGAGACTCAGATTTTTGTCGCTGCTCATAAACTAGCCGACCCGTGGGAATGATTAGATAACCACCATGTGTTTCTCGACCTTTTTAACCCTGGGCCCACTTGGCCCGGCCACCATCCCTCCTTTTGCCTCTCTCCAGTAAGTGCCCTACGCGTCTTTTCGCGTCGTCCACCTCATCTGTTTCTCTTCCCAGCCAATTCCCTCCAAATCATGCGTGAAGTCATTTCTGTCCACGTCGGCCAGGCTGGTGTTCAGATTGGAAATGCCTGCTGTACGTTTTTTTTTTTTGCATCCCATCTACACGCGTCACGCACGCATCTACATTCAATCGGTCCTCATTTCTCACACAGGGGAACTCTACACGGTCGAACACGGTCTGAGTGTAATTTCGCCCTCCCGCTCGTTTGTTTTGCCCCGCTGATTCGACCTGTCTAGCCCGATGGTCGCCTTGTTGAAGGCTCTCCATCCGCCAATGACGGTGGCTTCAGCACATTCTTCTCCGAGACTTCGTCTGGAAAACATGTTCCTCGGTCGCTGTACATTGACCTGGAACCTAACGTGATTGATGAAGTCCGGACTGGCACCTACAGGAGTCTCTTCCACCCCGAGACTCTGGTCACCGGTAAAGAAGATGCCGCGAGTAACTGTATGTCGCCCAGTCTTCCTGTAATCTGATTTATCTCACCTCATTCGTCCAAGATGCCCGTGGTCACTACACGATTGGTAAGGAACAGATCGACATTGTCATGGACAAAGTTCGTCGTCTCGCCGACAACTGTGGTGGTCTACAAGGCTTCTTCGTCTTCCACTCCTTTGGTGGCGGTACTGGATCGGGCTTTGGTGCTTTGATTCTCGAGCGTCTTTCCACCGATTATGGTAAAAAGTCGAAGTTGGAGTTCAGTGTATACCCTGCTCCTACTATGGCAAACTCTGTCGTGGAACCCTACAATTCCGTCTTGACGACCCACACGACCCTTGAGCACTCTGACTGTTCGTTCATGGTCAGTGATTATATTACGTATATCTGTGGAGTACATTTACCTACACCCGATGAAATTAGGTTGACAATGAGGCCATTTACGATATCTGCAAGCGGAATCTCAACATCTCATCCCCTAGCTTCACCAACTTGAATCGCTTGATCGCTCAGGTTGTTTCCTCGATTACTGCCTCTTTACGTTTCGATGGTTCCCTCAACGTTGATCTCAACGAATTTCAGACCAACCTGGTTCCGTAAGTCTTTTGTGGCGTGCTCTATCATAGTACTTCGGCTGACCGCACCCAAGGTTCCCTCGTATTCACTTCCCGTTGGCCACGTTTGCTCCTATTATCTCTGCAGAAAAGGCGCACCATGAGCAAAACTCGGTTGCAGACATGACTTTTTCGTGTTTCGAGACTGGTAACCAGATGGTCAAGTGTGATCCTCGCGAGGGCAAATATAGTACGCCAGTCTATGCCTTGTGACAGCCATTTGTCTGATCGGTTATCAAGTGGCCTGTGCATTGCTCTACCGTGGTGACGTCGTTCCCAAAGACGTCAACGCGGCTGTCAGCATCATCAAGACCCGCCGGACTATTCAGTTCGTAGATTGGTGCCCCACTGGCTTCAAGCTCGGTATCTGTAATGAGCCACCCGCTCACATCCCTGGTGGCGATCTCGCCAAGGTGTCACGCAGCATGTGCATGTTGTCGAACACGACGGCAATTTCAACCGCGTGGAGCCGTCTTGACCATAAATTTGACCTCCTCTACTCCAAGCGTGCTTTTGTCCACTGGTACGTTGGTGAAGGTATGGAGGAGGGCGAGTTCTCGGAGGCACGAGAGGACCTTGCTGCACTTGAAAAGGATTACGAGGAAGTTGGGATAGATTCTGCTGACGCTGAGGAGGGAGGGGAGTACTAGATGTACAAAGTTTATGTACGTCCACCTTTTGCATGATTTCTCCTGGTTCTCTGTACGAAGCTAGTCGTTCTTATAATTTGTTTCCGCCATCGTTTATGAATATTACGAGTACGTTTATTGGAAGACCGTGTGGACATTGGGGAGACTTGCCAGTGTTGCTCCGCTTCCGAGTGAAATCAAGCCGACGATATTTCTAAAACAAGCGTGATCCGACAAATTTGCAGGTCATAGACACACCGTCGTCTCTTTTCTCTCTCCACGACCATCCCATCCACACCGGCCATTTAGCTCTCTACCATGCGCGAAGTCATCTCCCTCCATGTCGGCCAAGCTGGCGTCCAGATCGGCAATGCGTGCTGTGAGCTGGCGATCTGGTCCATCGCCCTTACCAACTGACCATTCTCCAGGGGAGCTCTATACCTTGGAACACGGTCTCAACGTACGTTCTCCTCTCTCTCTTCCAGAACCAACTGCAATCCTGCTTTTAGCCCGACGGTCGCACCGCAGACCCCAGCGTGGCCACCGAGCAGGGTTTTTCTACGTTCTTCTCCGAAACCGGTTCTGGGAAATATGTGCCTCGTTCCCTATACATTGATTTGGAACCTAGCGTCGTGGACGAGGTTAAGACTGGCCCTTACAGATCACTCTTTCACCCTGAGACAATGATCACCGGCAAAGAGGATGCCGCCAATAATTGTACGTCTGTCTATCCAAGATATCAGTATGCGCAAGCTCCTCATCGCTTCTCCATCGCCACCCCCCTGCAGATGCCCGAGGTCACTACACCGTAGGAAAAGAGCTCATTGACCCAGTCATGGATAGACTGCGTCGCCTTGCCGACAACTGCTCTGGCCTGCAAGGCTTCTTCGTCTTTCACTCCTTTGGCGGTGGCACTGGATCGGGCTTCGGCGCACTTCTGATGGAGCGGCTCTCAGCTGACTACGGAAAGAAGTCCAAGCTAGAGTTCTGCGTATACCCCGCTCCTCAGCTCTCCAGCTCCGTCGTTGAGCCGTACAACTCCGTCCTCACGACCCACACGACTCTCGAGCACGCAGATTGCTCTTTCATGGTAAACCCTAAAGCAAAAGAAAGTATCTATCGATATCTTAATGCACGCTTGAAATAGGTTGACAACGAAGCCATTTACTCTATCTGCAAGAAGAGCCTAGGCGTCTCACAACCCAGCTTCACCAACCTGAACCGTCTGATTGCGCAGGTCGTTTCCTCGATTACTGCCTCTCTGCGGTTCGATGGCTCTTTAAACGTCGACCTAGCCGAGTTTCAGACTAATCTAGTTCCGTGAGCGATGAAACTTCCATCACTATTTATTTTTCTCAGAAATTGTCTAGTTTCCCGCGTATTCATTTTCCGCTTGCCACTTATGCGCCATTGCTTTCCGCAGAAAAAGCTACTCACGAACAGAACTCAGTGAATGAGATGACTTTCTCTTGCTTCGAAAACGGGCATCAGATGGTAGTGTCGTTTGCTGAGTTCACCTAATTCACCCTGACCTCCTGACCTCTCTCAGGTGAAATGTGATCCCAAGGAGGGCAAATATAGTAAGTTGACAAGCAATGACTCGTAATGATGTGCTGACTCCTTGCGACAGTGGCGTGTGCCCTCTTATACCGTGGGGATGTCGTTCCAAAGGACGTCCAGGCAGCCGTTGCCACAATCAAGACAAAGAGGACTATTCAGTTCGTCGACTGGTGTCCCACCGGCTTCAAGCTCGGAATTTGCAATGAACCCCCGGCTCACATCCCTGCCGGCGACCTTGCGAAGTCGAGCCGCAGCCTCTGCATGTTGTCAAAGTGGGTTTCTTGGAGTCCAGGGTCGTACATAGCTGACCTTGTGATGCAGCACTACTGCCATATCTGCTGCGTGGAGTCGCCTTGGTCAGTCGCCGGAGTTAAAACAGTTATTTCCCCCCTGACGTACTGACGCTACGCCAGACTACAAGTTTGATTTGATGTACTCGAAGCGTGCTTTCGTCCACTGGTATGTTGGTGAAGGAATGGAAGAGGTATGCCGGCTTTTCTTCGCCCTTCAATGACCTGATCTGTCGTAGGGCGAGTTTTCAGAGGCCCGTGAGGATCTTGCTGCACTGGAGAAGGATTACGAAGAGGTAGGGACCGACGCTGAAGAGGAAGGCGCTGAGTACTAGGCCGTTCAGATTATTTAGCATTATTTTGGACGGGCAATCTTAGATATGATATCCACAGTCTATTTCCAGGATTCTATCAAAAAACCCTTTGTTCAGTCCGCATCACCTCGAGAATATGTGTATTCTGTCCTAACTCAAGGTGATGGTTACCTCCACGCCAAGGCCATTCTCAACAAGCACCATCGAAACACTGTCGCGACGTCAACACTCAAATAACAAGCTTATATGATGTTTACCTCGCCAAGTTCTCCACTAAGTAGAAACGATCTTTGGGTGCACCCTCAGCGGCCTTTAACATCCACTCCCTTGAATGAGTAGTCAGCAGTCCGATTACTCTCGACCCAGCGGTCAGGCCGCTCAAAACACCAGCGGGTGCATCCTCTACAACAAGGCCTCATCATGAAATACGTCTGTGCCCCAGCTCAAGGGTGGAGTTACTCACAATCGTTAGCTCCAACGCCGCATCTGGCAGCACCCTCTAGGTATGGATCTGGGCTTTGACATGCAACGTCGTTATACATGTCGATGAGCGAGAAATGAGAATATTACGATGGTTTCCCTTGGCGAACGTCATCAGCTGTCACAAAGTCATCGGGAGCATCTATGTTGGCTGCGTTCAAGGCAGCAGTAGCGTAGACTCTGGTTGCAGAAGTGCAGATCGTCCACCGCTGGTTCGGTCTACTCCTGGCCGGCGACAGCTGTAGTATAAAGTAAGTGACTCGTTGAAGGAGCTGCACAACAAGGATATCTCGCATTGTCAAGGACTGAGCGTACGCCAGGGAGCACCTTGATACCGCTCTCTACAGAGTCGATAATAGCCCGCTCGAATCGATCAGCTTCGTCCTAGTAGAGCAGAAACTATCAGAGAGACGGGGATACAGATGAACTGGGAGCCAAGAGACCTTGAGCAATTCTGGATCAGTGATACCGCACCACCTGGCAAGGTTATCTTTGGTCCTGACGCCGTGCGAGCCTGCAGAAGAGCGGTTTGGATGACGGTGTGGCTAGAATGAGAGACGGGATCATTACTGTGGAGAATCGTTTTCACGTCGAGCCCAGGGTATGACTTCGCAAAGGTGGCCCAGGCGTCGATGACGCCGGTAGTCGAATCGACCAGCGTCCCATCCATATCAAACAATCTGGCCCATAAGCCATCGCAAAGAGTGGGAAAAGGCAGTGACTTACACCGCGCCCACCTGAAACTTTACCTCGGGCATCGCGCTAGCGGATGGACGTGAAGACTGAGCTGGAGTTCTGGAGTGGCGTCAACCGTAGCGCACCGAAAAGCGTACATTAGTATGCCACCACGACGTCAACAGTACACCCGAGAAAGTATCGACCAGCAACTTCAGCAGATACATCTCCTTGATGCGTCTTCCTCCTCCGAGAACTTGGAACAGCTTGGTCCTATCATCAAACAAATCCATGCAAACCGGCAGCAGGAGATCTATCTGCGCAACCTCCAAGCGCTCATCGAGGCAAAAGATTCAGAGATAGAAGGTATCTGCACAGAGAACTATCAGGAGTTCATCTCCTCCATCTCCACACTCTTCACTATCAAGTCGTTTACCACCAACCTCCGCGAGAAGATCGCGACCTTGGATGAGAGTGTCGGACAGCTAGGAAAGGGACTTGTCGACAAGAAGAGGGCTCTGCTTCAATCAAAGAAGACAGCTTCAAATCTCGACGAAGCGATCGACACGCTTCAGGCTTGCTTGAAGCTTCTCGACGTCATCGACCGCATTGGCGACATGATTAAGGAAGGCAGGTTCTGGAGTGCCTTACGAGTGAGTCAAACGGAAGATCTGTAGTCCCTCGTACTGAATCACTGCTCTCTCAAGTCTCTGGACGACATTCAGACTATGCCGTTGACATTTCTGTCGCAAACCCCGCTATACCAGCATATATTGTCTTCCCTGCCCTCGCTACGAATCCAGGTACAAAGCGCTGTCACTGCATCCATGAAGCAATGGCTACTCGAGATCAGAAATGTCACCGCCACAGTGGGGAGGTCAGCCATGGAGAATATGGACGCACGCACGCGAAAGTGGAAAGCCCGACGTGAAAGGGATCCGATGTTGAGAACTAGTCGTGTGGGCAGTGCGGTTGAAATGGTCACATATGAAAGAACCGAAAGTGAGCTCCATTCGTATTAGATCAACTGTAGTTTGAGGTGTCGTGATGCACAGATAATGTCCTTGACAAGGACAAGATCGGGGTTGATTTCCAGCCGCTATACCAATGCGTCCATATCTATGTTTTCTTGGATTCGCTCGACGACCTCCGCACCTCCTACCAAGCTGATCGCAAGGCTGGCCAACTCCGTATTGACTCGTAGACGTTGCTAACTCTTTGTTTAGGCACAGTCAGACCTCATTCTCCCCACACCGCTTTCTTTATCCTCCCTTCCTGCCCTCTTGGAAGAAATATGCGGCTTCTTCATCATAGAATCCTATGTACTGGAGACTACTTCTGGCTTTCGCTCGGAACGAGAAGTCGAGGAACTTTGGGATGCGCTTGTGTCTCGATTGTCTTCAGCTATTGGTTCCGCTTTGGT
>JBBPQW010000625.1:0-15682 GCA_038092695.1 Boletus rubropictus
ACTTCTTCTTATCTATGACCTCATGCCCATAGACCAGGGCATAGGGCTATTACTCATATTTATACCTTATATAGATATACCCACTACCCGATTACTCATGTAGCTGACTCATTACCTAGAACCAAGGTCAAGGGTTGGTATAGGGTTGGTTATAGAGTATGATGTCACACCCAGGGTATAGGGGTATTGTAGAGTATATAGCTAGGTCGCTGATATATAGTAGAGTAGTCTTGAAATCTTCAGCCTAGCTTTATTCTTGACTCCCTGGGATTCGTCCCTTGTATAAGGTATGGTTTAGTTGCCGTGCTCATCCTTTTGGTGTGGCCTTGAAGAGGCCCTGACAATAACTTGTTCAAAGGAGGGGAAAGTGGGTGCAAAGGGGAAATGTTCTTCATCAGATGGCAGGTTGACAGGGATGGGAGATGGTGGGCATTCTTTTTCTTTAGGCAACAGTGGGGTAGAGGGTCAGGCAAAGGAATGCAGAGGAATGTGGAGATCTGGAGGGGGCACAGATGCTGCACTTGGGAGTTAAAATGGTGGGCAATGAGTTGACTCCTTAGTAGGAGAACAGTTATTGAGAAGCTAGTTCTTTTGATACACACCTTGCATAAAATCTAGCTAAGCATCTACTCAATGGCAAAATGAAGTCCAATAGAGTAGAGATTATGCATCAAGGATCTCGTTGATGGTCAACCTCACATCAACAGAGAGTTCAACACAAGGATAAATTGTGTAGAACTAGCTTAATGTACAGAGAGAGAGAGGTCACTATTTATACTATGGAAGGTCCATGCACAACCAAGGGAACACAATGAAATTTTGAGGAAGAATTCCATAGAGAGGGAAAAGCATCCAGAAAGGGAAGAAACAATAAAGGGTCTGCAAGAGCAATCAGGAAATTTGAAAGACTGCTTTGCCTGAAATAACTAAAGCTGTGAAAAAGAAAAGTTGGCCCTAGCCAAAGTACTAGGCTCATTAGGGCGACCCAAAGAGAAGTAAGTGAAATGAAAGCAAATATCCTCAGCATACTGTCCAACCATAACAGAAACAGTTGATATATATTATATTGCCATAAAGTTACCATAGTTGTAATAAGCACAGGTAGTAGAGCCTATGACTAGAGCTATGCAGTGTGTTAAATCATCCATATTGTAGCTTGTGTTAAGTATTTCAGATAGATTGAATTATATACTAAAAAATGACTAAGTCCAAAATATGATTTGGTGGACACTTGAACTCATGCTTCTTGCACACCATGACAAACTTAACCAAACAATGGGCTGGGCCTTACATGGGGGAAGTGGGCACTTGAGTACAACATAATACAAGTTATAGCTTTGACAAATTGGATATTGAATAAAATCAATTCAAACCACTACACTGGGCTGCTACTTCATTCTTATTGAAGTAAACCTGAGCAATTGCCATCAAACTCTACCCCTGCAATCCTGCGTTGAGCTATTTTGAGTTACTATTGTAAGTCATTGGAATATGTGAATATGCAATGCACTCTATTTTGATGGGTTCAAATCAGTCATTTAGTCATTAGTTATCTGCAATATACTTATTTCAACTCTTGAGCTAGCAACATATGTGTAATAATGTTGTTGATAAATCATAGCATGCTTTTAACTTGATCATAATAGTAATGTAGGACTTCTCCTCCTATATTACCATAGCATGTATAATAAGCTGCCCATTAGGCTAAGCAAGAGAAATATCAAATGGGTTTACCACCTACATGTTACCAGCCATAACCATTTATTATTTACCACAAAATCCACCAGCTGCATTAGTAGTAAGGCATAAACTATTATATATATTATTCATTTGCCAATTATATTATACAGGGTCATCCTCCTGTTCCTGTGGCTCAATATCCTGAATTACCACACAATACAATTGAACATCATGAAGTAGAAAAAGCCCCAAGATATCAATTGCAGCAACATTCTCAATCATTTTCTGCTACATTTATATCTCCTTCAATGCCATCTTTTCATACTCAATATTAGCCATCTTTTGCAATCAACCTCCTGCCTTGATGAGATTACACTGCGAAGCTAATGGAACACTATAGTCAGGATCATAATGAGTAATGTCAAAACTGGCATTATTAGAGAAAAAATCAAGAAAATGCTCATGCAAGTGAATTTGCTCTACTAGCAAATCAATTTCAATAGCATGTGCTAAAATATTGTGTCAAGAAATATCAATGAAGCTGTGGTAGAGCAGAAGCAAGTACAGCAGCAACATATCTAGGATATCTTTCAAGCAGAGCAGACTCAACATCAGTATTTGCAGCATATATTGTATATATAGCAACAAAAGTAGCAACAAAATACTCAATATGCTACAATACAAGTCCTTGCTAGATAGTTACAATATGATGCTAAATTAAAACATCAAAAGGAGGTTATTGCTGCTGAAAAGAGAAGACAAAAATTGGAATTTCAATAGCAACAACAAGTAGCTGCATAGAAAAGAGCAATCTAAAAAAAAAATTACAAAAGAAGAGAAGCAAGATCATCTAAATGATCTAGATGATAATTATGGTCCCTTATTAGCAGAGCAGTATTGTAATGATTAGGAGAGGAGAAATAATAACAATAAAGATAATAACCCTATATCTCCTCCCTCCTTTCTAGAGCCTTCTCCTTCTCTAGGGCCTCCTCCTCCAAAATCTTCTTTACCAGGTTCTTTACCAGGTTCTCCCTTATTACCATTGCTACCATCTATTAATAACATAATGTTCTGATGGATGCTATGCTTTACCCCTGTCTCATTATGTAGATTACATAACAATTGGCACTATAAAGAGCAGAAATACCACCCAGCTAACCCTATTTCACCATGAAGCCCATTTTTGCCTCTATTAGAGCCCATATCCTTTTTCTCTCTGAATCTGGTCTTTCTGCTAGAAAAATATCCTCCCAAACTGGTCTGGGGAAGTCCACTGTGGCCAGGGTTATCAAATAGATTCGTCCAGGCAGGGAAAACATCAAATTAGGCCCTCCTTTCAGGCTTTCTCCTACTCACAAAAGGAGAATCATCTCTAGTATTACCTTTGGCAAGGTTGAAAATGCTGTTCAGGCAACCCATCTCATTAATTCTACCCTCTCCTCTCCTGTCTCTTCCAAAACAATTTACAATGTGCTAAAGTCTGCATCTCTAAAAGCTGTAGTCAAGAAGAAAAAGCCACTCTTATCTGTGAAGCATAGGAAACATAGGCTAAACTTTGCTCTCAAGTACCAACACTGGACTGTGAAGGACTGGACTAGGATAATTTGGTCAGATGAGACAAACATGAACAGGATTGGATCAGATGGAAGGAAGTATGTGTGGAAAGTGGCAGAAAAACCTTTGCAAGACAAGGAGGTATAGGGGACAGTAAAGTTTGAAGGAGGTTTCTTGATGATTTGGGAATGCATGGGCTGGAATGGAGTGGGGATTCTTGCAGAAGTGGAAGTGAGGATGAATGCTGAGCAGTTTGTCTCCATTTTAGAGAATAAACTGCTTCCTATTATGGAAAATTCTGGGATTCCTAAAAAAAGCATTATCTTTCAACAAGATAATAATCCCAAGAATACCTCTAAAAGGGCCAGAAGTGGCTGGAATCTCAAGGTATCAAGGTTCTTAATTGGCCAGCACAATCTCCAGATCTTAATCCTATTGAACATCTCTGGCAAATTCTCAAAAAGAAGCTCAATAACTATACAACACCACTAAAATGGGTTTGGGAGCTTTGGGAAAGGATTGATGTGAAATGGGGCAAGATAGAGGTTGAGGAATGTCAGATATTGATAGAAAGCATGCCTAGGATACTAGAGGCAGTGATAAAGGCAAAGGGAGGGCATACAAAGCACTAAAATTACAGAATAGAAATGTTGCTCAAATAAGCGTCCCAATGACATGTTATTTTGAAAATGTTATATCTCAGTGCCATGGCAACCAAATCACATAACTAAGAGCTTATTTTCAGGGTAGTAGTTAGGGCTATCAATGACCCTGCAAGGGTTAAAGCTGATATATTTTGGTTCTTTTGCAAATGTCAAGTCTTTCCAAAATGGCCCAACATTGGGACACTTATTTGAGCCACTGTATAACTCATAATAGTTTCAGCCTTACATTTATATTACCTCTGGACATCTGTTTCACAGTATATAAACTCTTAACATAGCTCACTGTTTACTCAGTCCAAATATTGACTTAGATTCTATCCTCTTTGATCTTCACTTGAGTATTCAACTCTCATCTAAACAACTCAACTTTGTTACTAGTCAACATTAAATCTCCATACTCAACCTTCACAAATCCAGGACTAACTCAAACAAGGGCACAGTGCTCTGCTTCAGTCACTGAAGCCAATATCCCAATCCTACGCAACTCCACTCCTATACTTGGAGTTGGTTGGATAGTTCACATCTTAATAATTGCAGTGAATATATTTAATATGTTTCAAATATATATATATTTATTTGTCTTATTTGAACACATATGTCAAATTGAAGCAATCATCCACTCTATTTTATATCATTTTATGTCAATAGATGATGGTGAATATCTTCTGATAAGTTTATTTTATATATTCAATATAATTATAAAAAAAAACATTTCATAACATTTGATCTATTTTCAAAATATCTTTAAGGTAAATCTACAATATATTATAACCATGGCATATTATTATCAATAAATTGTTATTTATTTGTTTACAATTTGACACATGTCAAATTGCAGCATAACAACATATTCATATTTTAATTATATATGATATTAACTTGCATTAATAATATTTTAAATAAATATACCATGAGACCTTCCTAAATAGGTTATTATGCCATATTTTTACATATCTATTGAATTAAAGCAAAATAGCATACTAAATATATGTTTTATTTTTTTAAACAAACATATTTTCAAGATTTTATTTCATCAAACCAATGTAATAGTTGGTATGTTTATATTTTATGATATAGTTTCACCACATTTAGACATATGTGTTGAATTATAGCAAAATACTATGCAAAATGGTCAAATAAACTCTAGACTAAGCCTAATATGTTTAGAAAATACTAATAAAATCATCAGGGATGATCCTATATTTTATTTTGTTGACTTAAATTATCATCTCCTAGTTAGCCATATAAACTATCATCAATTAAATCAGGAATGTATTTCACTACTTCAAATGGTATTTCTCCAATATATATAATGTTCTAAAAATATGCTACAATCATCAGGAATACTCTTGTATATTTTTCAGGCAGCTTATGACATAACTCCTTCATTATCCTTGTATCACTTATAACAAATTATTCTGACCACCATTTTTTTTCAAATTTAAAATGAAACATTCCAATTGGTCTGTATATATAATTCAATTTTCATTCGGGCCAAAATACTGTTAGGCATTTGAAATTATAATTACTCCACCCTCTATATAGTATGTGAAAAACCATATTTTCCAAAATGAGCTACCTATCCAAACAATACTGCACAATTACTTCCATAACAAGCTTCACTTTTTCTTTTTCATTCTTGGCAGCAATATATTTGGCATAAAGCTTGTTTATTTCCTTAGATATTTGGAAATATATTCCAGATGCTTTCTTCACTGCCAAGAAAAAGGGATTTTCAGATCTGTTTTGGACAAAAGTAAAGGAATATTGAAGAAGTAGTATGAAATCTATTCAAAAGAATATAAAGGTTGTTAAAATTAAATTTTGATTAATTTACCAATGCCATTTTGAAGAACCTCTTTTTGTGTTGTGGCTGTCTTTCTGGTCTATAATATATGAAAATTTAATATAATATATTTATATTTATATCTGTATTTATACATACCATAGATGTTGCATTGATTCTTTCATTAGAATTCTAAAAAAAAAGTGTAATTTAGCAAATATAAAACATGCTTAATAGTTTATTTACTGAATAGGACTGAGGATTGGTGATAATCTAGACAATATTAGACATCACAAATAAAGCTTAAGAATAAAAACTGACTGTCTATTCAAATTGTAAGTAAGAATTCTAAAACAATGATACAAACATCTTACCTGCTAAATGTAAGTAAAACATAAATATAAGTGGCACAACAGTATTTCATAATAAAATAAACTCACATCCTATATAAATATCATTAATAAGTGTATAATTCTCACAATAGCAATAGTACCTACCAACTAAAATATCATAAATTAAAATATAATACAGGTTTGAAAATAAAATAACATGTTTTATCAGTAAAATATAAATTATCATAGTAAATCAGGTGACTTACTTGCTACTCCAATAAATTATTGATGACAAATATATATAAAAATTAGTAATTCATATTATAAATTCATATTTTATTATTTACCCCCTATGAAAAAAAGAGTTAGTAAATACTATCAACATATTTATACTATATGTTACATACATACTATAATTTTAAAAAAATATTAATTTTTAAAGAAATGTTAATTAATTAATTAGTAATCAATATATTTTGATGCAAATAAAACTCACCAACTATTGTGAGCCAAAAAAATAAAAGTAAACATTGATACCAATTTAATTTTAAATTAAAAATACATAGTAATTAGTAGAGTTCTCATTTCAAATCCACATTAGATTACTTACAGACTATTGATAAATAAAAATAAAAACAAAAGGCATGATAATTAGCAGGATTCTCATTTTAAATCCACATCAAACCACTTACTTGCTATCAATGGAAGAGCAATAGCAGATATGGTAATTAGCACAATTCTCATTTTAAATTCACATTAGACCACTTACAAACTATTAATCAGAGAGCAGCAAAAGGCATGGTGATCAGCAGGATTCTCATTTCAAATCCACATCAGATCACTTACAAGCTATCAATGAAAAAGATAGAAAGATATGGTGATTAGCAGAATTCTTATTTCAAATCCATATCAGACTACTGACTTCCTATCAATTGAAGAGCAAAAGGCATGGTAATTAGCAGGATTCTCATTTCAAATCCACATCAGACCACTTACTCTCTATCAATAAAAGAGCAATAAATAATATGATAATCAGCAGAATTCTCATTTCAAATTCACATCAAACCACTTACAAGCTATCAATGGAAGAGCAATAGAAGATATGGTTATCAGTAGAATTCTCATTTTATATTCACATCAATCTGCTTACTCCCTTTCAATGAAAAAGCAACAGAGAATATGATAATTAGCAAAATTCTCATTTTAAATCCACATCAGACCACTTACTTCCTATTAATTGGAGAGCAACATAAAGCATGGTTATCAGCAGGAATCTCATTTCAAATCCACATTAGACCACTTACTCCCTATTAATGAAAGAGTAGCAGAAGATATGATGATTAGCAGGATCCTTATTTCAAATCCACATCAGACCACTTACTCCCTATCAATGGAGAAGCAGCAGAAGGCATGGTGATCAGTAGGATTCTTATTTCAAATCCACATTAGACCACTCACTTGCTATCAATGGAAGAGCAGCAGAAGGCATGGTGATCAGCAGGATTCTAATTTCAAATACACATCAGACCACTTACTCTCTTTTAATGGGGGAACAATAAATGATATAGTGATCAGCAGAATTCTCATTTCAAATCCACATCAGACCACCTACTTCCTATCAATGAAAGAGCAATAGAAAATATAGTAATTAGTAGAATTCTTATTTCAAATCCACATTACACCACTTACTTCCTATCAATGGAAAAGTAGCAGAAGACATGGTGATCAGCAGACTTCTCATTTCAAATTCACATCACACCACTTACTTTCTATCAATAGAAGAGCAATAAACAATATGGTGATCAGCAGGATTCTTATTTCAAATCCAAATCAGACCACTTACTTCCTATCAATAAAAGAGCAATAAATGATATGGTGATCAGCAGAATTCTTATTTCAAATCCACATTTGACCACTTACAAACTATTAATGGAAGAGCAATAGAAGATATAGTAATCAGCAGAACTCTCATTTTAAATCCACATCAGACAACTTACTTCCTATCAATGGGAGAGCAGCAAAAGGCATGATGATAAGTAGAATTCTCATTTCAAATCCACATCACACCACCTACTCTCTATCAATAGAAGAGCAATAGAATATATGGTAATCAGCAGAATTCTCATTTCAAATCCACATCATACCACTTACCTCCTATTAATGGGAAAATAGCAGAAGGCATGGTGATTAGCAGAATTCTCATTTCAAATCCACATTAAACCACATACAAGCTATCAATGAAAGAGAAACCAAAGATATGATAATTAGCAGAATTCTCATTTTAAATCCACATTAGACCACTTACCAACTATCAATGGAAGAGCAGTAGAAGGCATGGTTATTAGCAGGATTCTTATTTCAAATCCATATCAGACCACTTACAAACTATGAATGGAAGAACAATAAATAATATAGTGATCAGCAGAATTCTCATTTCAAACCTATATTAGATTACTTACTTCCTATAAATGAAAGCAATAGAAGATATGGTGATCAGCACAATTCTCATTTCAAATCCACATCACACCACTGACTTCCTACCAATTGGAGAGCAGAAGAAGGCATGGTGATCAGAATTCTCATTTCAAATCCACATCAAACCACTTACTTCCTATTAATAGAAGAGCAGCAAAAGACAAGGTGATTAGCAGACATCTCATTTCAAATCCACATCAGACCACTCACTCCCTATCAATAAAGGAGTAGCAAAAGGCATGGTGATTAGCAGCATTCTTATTTCAAATCCATATCAGACCACCTACAAACTATCAATGGAAAAGCAGCAGAAGGCATGGTGATCAACAGAATTCTCATTTCAAATTCACATAAGACCACTTACTCTCTATCAATGGGAGAGCAATAAATGATATGGTAATCAGCAGAATTCTCATTTCAAATCCCATCATATCACTTACTTTCTATCAATGGGAAAGCAATAGAAGGCATGGTGATCAGTAGGATTCTCTTTTCATACCCACATCAGATCACTTACAAGCTATCAATGGAAGAGTGATAAATAATATGGTGATCAGCAGAATTCTCATTTCAAATCCACATCACACTACTTACTTCCTATCAATGGGAGAGCAGAAAAAGGCATGGTAATTAGCAGGATTTTTATTCCAAATTCACATCAGACCACCTACTCCCTATCAATGGAAGAGCAGCAGAAGGCATGGTCATTAGCACAATTCTCAATTCAAATCCACATTCAACCACTTACAAGCTATCAATGGAAGAGCAATAGAATATATGGTGATCAGCAGAATTCTCATTTTAAATCCACACCACACCACTTACTTCCTATTAATGGGAGAGTAGCAGAACACATGGTAATCAGCAGGATTCTCATGTTAAATCCACACCAAAAAACATACTTCCTATTAATGGAACAGCAGCAAAAGGCATGGTAATCAGCAGAATTCTCATTTTAAATCCACATCAGATCACTTACTCTCTATCAATGGGAGAGCAATAAATGATATGGTGATCAGCAGGATTCTCATTTCAAATCCACATCAAACCACATACTTTCTATCAATGGTAGAGGAGTAGAAGACATGGTGATCAGCAGACTTCTTATTTCAATTTCACATCAGACCACTTACAAACTATTAATGGAAGAGCAAAAAAAGACATGGTGATCAGCAGGATTCTCAATTCAAATGCATATTAGATCACTTACCAGCTATCAATGGAAGAGCAATAAAAAATATGGTAATCAGCAGAATTCTCATTTCAAATCCATATTAGACCACATACATTCTATCAAGTAGAGAGCAGCAAAAGGCATGGTGATTAGCAGGATTCTCATTTCAAATCCACATCAGACCACCTACTCCCTATCAAAGGAGGAGTAGCAGAAGGCATGGTGATCAGCAGAATTCTCATTTTCAATCCATATCAAACCACTTACTCTCTATTCATAGAGGAGCAATAAATGGTATGGTGATCAGTAGAATTCTCATTTCAAATTGACATCAGACCACTTACTTCCTATCAATGAAGAAGCAGTAGAAGGCATGGTGATTAGCAGAATTCTCATTTCAAATCCATAACACACCACTTACTCTCTATCAATGGAAGAGCAATAAAAGATATGGTGGTCAGCAGAATTCTCATTTCAAATCCAAATCAGACCACTTACAAACTATTAATGGGAGAGTAGTAGAAGGCATGGTGATCAGCTGAATTCTCATTTCAAATCCATATCAGACCACTTACTCTCTATCAATGGGAGAGCAATAAATGATATGGTGATGAGCAAAATTCCCATTTCAAATTCACATCAGACCACTTACTCCCTATCAATGGAGAAGCAGTAGAAGGCATGGTGATCAACAGAATTCTCATTTTGAATCCACATGAGACCACTTACTCCCTATTAATAAAGGAGCAGCAGAAGGCATGGTGATCAGTAGGATTCTCATTTCAAGTCCACATCAGACTACTTACCAACTATCAATGGAAGAGCAGCAGAAGGCATAGTGATCAGCAGGATTCTCATTTCAAATTCACATCAGACCACTAACTATCTATTAATGGGAGAGTAGCAAAAGGCATGGTGATCAGCAGGACTCTCATTTCAAATCCACATCAGACCACTTACATGCTATCAATAGAAGAGGAATAAATGATATGGTGATGAGCAAAATTCCCATTTCAAATCCTCCTCAGACCACTTACTTCCTATCAATGGGATAGCAGCAAAAGGCATGGTAATCAGCAGCATTCTCATTTCAAATCCACATCATACCACTTACTTGCTATCAATAGGAGAGCAGAAGAAGGCATGGTGATCAGCAGAATTCTCAATTCAAATCCCCATCAGACTACCTACAAACTGTTAATGGAAGAGCAATAAAAGATATGGTGATCAGCACAATATTCATTTTAAATCTGCATCAGGTCACTTACTTCCTACCAATTGAAAAACAATAAATGATATAGTGATCAGCAGAATTCTTATTTTGAATCCACATCAAACCACTTACTTTCTATCAAAGGAAGAGCAGAAAAATGCATGAGATTAGCAAGATTCTTATTTCAAATCCATATTAGACCACTTACTTCCTATCAATAGGAGAGCAGCAGAAGGCATAGTGATCAGCAGGATTCTCATTTTAAATCCACATCAGACCACTTACTTCCTATCAATAGGAGAGCAACAGAATGCATGATGATCAGCAGTATTTTCATTTTAAATTCACATTAGACCACTTACTCTCTATTAATAAGAAAGCAATAAATGATATGGTAATCAGCAGGATTCTCATTTTAAATTCATATCAGACCACTTACAAGCTATCAATGAAGAAGCAATAGAATATATGGATATGGTGATCAGCAGAATTCTCATTCAAATCCCCATCAGACCACTTACTTCCTATCAATGGAAGAGCAGCAGAAGGCATGGTATTTAGCAGAATTCTCATCTTAAATTCATATAAGACTACTTACTTCCTATCAATAAAAGAGCAGCAGAACACATGGTGATCAGCAGACTTCTTATTTCAAATCCACATCACACCACTTACTCTCTATCAATAGAAGAGTCATAAATAATATTGTGATCAGCAGAATTCCTCTTTCATATCCACATCACACCACTTACAAGCTATCAATTGAAAAGCAATAGAAGATATGGTGATTAGCAGAATTCTCATTTCAAATCCATATCAGACCACTTACAAACTATCAATGAAAGAACAATGGAAGATATGATGATCAGCAGATTTCTCATTTCAAATCCATTTTAAACCACTTACTTCCTATTAATAGAAAAGTAGCAGAAGGCATGGTGATCAGCACAATTCTCATTTGAAATCCATATCAGACCACTTACTCTCTATCAATGAAAGAGCAATAAATAATATGGTGATCAGCAGAATTCTTGTTTAAATCCCCATTAGACCACTTACAAACTATCAATGGGAGAGCAGCAAAAGATCTGGTGATCAGCAGGATTCTCATTTCAAATCCATATCAGACCACTTACTTCCTATCAATGGAAGAGCAATAGAAGATATGATGATTAGCAAAATTCTCATTTTAAATCCACATCAGACCACTTACTTCCTATCAACAGAAAAGCAATAGAAAATATGGTGATTAGTAGGATTCTCATTTCAAGTTCAGACCACTTGCTCCCTAGCAATGGAGGAGCAGCAGAAGGCATGGTAATCAGCAGAAATCTCATTTCAATTCCACATTAAACCACTTACAAACTATCAATGGAAGAGCAATAAATTATATGATAATCAGCAGAATTCTCATTTCATATCCACATCAGACCACTTACTCTCTATCAATAAGAGAGCAATAAATGATATGGTGATTAGCAGGATTATTATTTCAAATCCACATCACATCACTTACTTCCTATCAATGGGAGAGCAGCAGAAGACATGGTAATCAGCAGGATTCTCATTTCAAATCCTCATCAGACCACTTACTTCCTATCAATGGGAAAATAGTAGAAGGCATGGTGATCAGTGGAATTCTTATTTCAAATCCACATCAGACTACTTACTCTCTATTAATGGAAGAGCAACAAATGATATGGTAATTAGCAGAATGCTCATTTCAAATCCACATCAGACCACTTACTTTCTATCAATGGGAGAGCAGTAGATGATATGGTAATCAGCAGAATTCTCATTTCAGATCCACATCAGACCACTTACAAACTATTAATGGGAGAACAATAAATAATATGGTGATTAGCACAATTCTCATTTCAAGTCCACATTAGACCACCTACTCCCTATCAATGGAAGAGCAGCAGAAGGCATGATAATTAGCAGGATTATCATTTCAAATCCACATGAGATCACTTACAAACTATCAATGGGAGAGCAGCAGAAGGCATGGTGATCAGCAGGATTCTCATTTCAAATCCACATGAGACCACTTACAAACTATCAACAAGAGAGCAGCAAAAAGCACAGTAATCAGCATGATTCTCATTTCAAATCCACATTAGACCACTTACTCCCTATCAATGGAAGAGCAGCAGAAGACATGGTGATTAGGAGAATTCTCATTTCAAATCCACATCAGACCACTTACTCCCTATCAATGAAGGAGCAGTAAAAGGCATGACAATCAGCAGAATTCTCATTTCAAATTCACATCAGACCACTTACTCTCTATCAAAGAGAGAGCAATAAATTATCAGCAGAATTGTCATTTCAAATCCACATTAAACCACTTACTTCCTATCAATGGAGGCAGTAGAAGGCATGGTGATCAGCAGAATTCCCATTTCAAATCCCACTTACTTTCTATCAATGGGAAAACAATAAATGATATGGTGATCAGCAGAATTCTCATTTCGAATCCACATCAGACAACTTACATACTATCAATAGTAGAGTAGCAGAAGACATGGTGATCAGCAGGATTCTCATTTCAAATCCCCTTCAGACCACTTACCCCCTATCAATGGGAAAACAATAAAAGATATGGTGATCAGCAGAATTCTTATTTCAAATCCACATTAGACCACTTACTCCCTATCAATGGAGGGCAGCAGAAGGCATGGTGATCAACAGAATTCTCATTTCAAATCCACATCAGACCACTTACTCTCTATCAATGGGAGAGGAATAAATAATATGGTGATCAGCAGGATTCTCATTTCAAATCCACATCAGACCACTTACTTGCTATCAATGGAGGAGCAGTAAAAGGCATGGTGATCAGCAGAATTCTTATTTCAAATCCACATTAGAGCACTTACTCCCTATCAATGGGAGAGCAATAAATAATATGGTGATCAGCACAATTCTCATTTCAAATCCACATTGAACCACTTACAAACTATCAATGGAAGAATAGCAGAAGGCATGGGGATCAGCAATTTTCTTATTTCAAATCCACATCAGACCACTTACTCTCTATCAATGGAAGAGCAATAAAGGATATGGTAATCAGCAGTATTCTCATTTCTATCCACATCAGACCACTTACTCTCTATCAATGGAAGAGCAATAAATGATATAGTGATCAGCAGAATTCTCATTTGAAATCCACATCAGACCACTTACTCTCTATTAATGGGATAGCAATAAATGATATGGTGATCAGCAGAATTCCTATTTTAAATCCACAACAGACCACTTACTTCCTATCAATGAGAGATAAATAGAAGATATGGTGATCAGCAAAATTCTCATTGTAAATCCACATCAGATCACTTACTTCCTATCAAAGGGAGAGCAATAAATGATATGGTGATCAGCAGAATGTTCTTTCAAATCCATATCAGACCACTTACAAACTATCAATGGAAGAGCAACAAATGATATGGTGATCAGCAGAATTCTCATTTCAAATCCACATGAGATCACTTACAAACTATCAATGGGAGAGTAGCAGAAGGCATGGTAATCAGCATGATTCCCATTTCAAATCCATATAGACCACTTACAAACTATCAATGCAAGAACAGCAGAAGGCATGGTGATCAGTGGAATTCTTATTTCATATCCACATCAGACCACTTACTTCCTATCAATAGGAGAGCAACAAATGATATGGTAATCAGTAGGATTCTCATTTCAAATCCACATCAGACCACTTACTCTCTATCAATGGCAGAGCAATAAATGATATGGTGATCAACAGAATTCTCATTTTAAATTCACATCAGACCACTTACTTCCTATCAATGGGAGAGTAGCAGAGGGCATGGTAATCAGCAGGATTCTTATTTGAAATGCACATCAGACCACTTACTCCCTATCAATGGAGGAGCAGCAGAAGGCATGGTGATCAGCAGGATTCTCATTTCAAATGCACATCAGACCACTTACTTCCTATCAATGGGAGAGCAATAGATAATATGGTGATCAGTAGAATGCTCATTTCAAATCCACATCAGAGCACTTACTTCCTATCAATGGGAGAGCAGTAGAAGGCATGGTGATCAATTGATGTGAGTTCACTATACCTCATTGCATATTATATCACCTACCCTCTTTATAAATGAAATATAACAACCAATCAGTAGGCTCTTTTCCAATTTTATCTCATAATAATTACCTAACCATCCAATAAAGTAATTCAGTCATTTTGTCTCAATGAACTTCTGACCAACTCAAAATCTTACCTGTGTGTGTGGAAACCAGCTCATCAATGCCTTACCCAGGTCATGTTCTTTTTCACTAGTGGCCCTGTAGTCCACATAAGGCACCAAGGCACTATAAGGCATTAGTATACACATTTCTTTACACTCAACAATTTTTACTTACTATCTGACTGCATATTCAATGCATAGCAAGATGTTCTTTTCTTGTGCTGTAACCAGCAGCAACTGCAATGATGCATCATTCAGTGCAACTGCAGTCTGTTCCAACAACATGTTACATCCTGCATCAGACCTATCCATCCCTGATAATATAATCAACAAAATAGAAAACAGCTAAACCATATATGCACAGACCTTCCAACTTCACAAACACCCTTGGAGGATATTTCATTCTGCATAGACATCCCCATATATTTGTCTTGGCAAAAACCTCATCAGCATGCCTCCTTTGCCTCACCAGTTGTTCTTCAAAGGGCAGTGCTATGTCCACAAGCTGGAATGCCTGTGTCACAAGAGCATCCCATTTGGTAAAGACCATCACAACTGGCACTAGTATCCACACCAGTGA
>JBBPQW010000626.1:0-15681 GCA_038092695.1 Boletus rubropictus
CACCCTGACAGAAAGCATCTTCTGGGCTGGAGTCCCGATGCGGTCCAACAATGGCGACTTGAAGACGGTCGAGAAGTTGGAAACCAAGTGGTGATGGAGTTGCGAGCCGTTTGTGCATCGAGGGACTACAAGTGGATTGTATGCGGAACCAGGAGTGGTGCAGGTGTGTGGGACGGAGAGACAAATGAAAAGATCACGGAGGTGGAGGATGGAAGCACGGTGTATGCCGTCGACATCTCTCCGGATTCGACGAGGTTTGCGACTGGTACCGGGTGGCCTGACAAAACAGCGAGCACATGGGACATAGTAACTGGCGAGCGACTCGTTGGCCCACTCAGACACGACGGTGATGTAGATGAAGTCAAATTCTCTCCCAATGGCGAGCACATCGCTACCACTGACTCTCACATAATCCGCATCTTCGATAGCCGCAATGGCGATGAGCTCGTCACCATCAACGTTGGCACACCGAATTTATGGCCAATCACTCCGCTTGTGTGGTCCAACGATGGGTCACAAATGTTTGCTACATCCAAGGACGGGAAAATCAAGTGTATCGACACCTCCACCGGGTCCCAAATCACCGAGTCGCAAGTTCTCGGTGAAGTCCATTCTGTTGCTCTGGCCAGTAATGGAAAATTCATCGCTGCCTATGCAAAATCTTCCATCTTTCTCCTGGACACATTGACTCTCTCCAATGCTGTCCCTGCCATCCAGAACAGCAATGACATAAGGTCAATTACTATCTCCCTGGATAGCAGCTACCTGGCAACTGGACAACTTGATGGGAAAATCACTGTGCGCGACCTTAGTCGTATTCTTCCAGACTCATATGGTCCATTCCATGTAAGCATTTGTCTATTTGTGATATCGGCCAAACATCATTATTGTCTCCCATATTGACATGCTATGTTAGGCAACAGGTGAGAATGGCAACACACCATCAGATTCTCCCCCGGTAGGATTTTGTTATTCCGCCACCAAATGAGCTGCACTGACTCCTTTACTATGTGCGTACACCAGGAAGAACCTGGGAAATCCAGCTCGGTCGCGTCTGAGGCCCAGGGCGAGGATGGCAATCGTGATCTCCTCGAGGTATATATTCGTTATTCTCGTCCTCGAACCAAGTTCTGATGACCGTGTAGGTCGATGTGTCGTCGAGCACACCTGCCCCCGAGTTCAACTACGATGAGGTTAGTCATCACTATATTACCTCTACACTAATTTTGACGCTACTGCAGCCACCGTCCCCGGTATGTTCTCCACTCTTGCGAGGATGATGCAGTGCCTCATGCTGTATCACAGCTAGCAGACTCATCACCAGAAGACGCTGTCGACACTGCTGAGTCATCTCGGCATACTCCAATGCTCAAAAGGCTATTACCGGCATGGATCAGGAAAGGCCACAAGGACGTAGCATCACATGAGCTTGATCGAGTTCCTAGAGAGTCGCGTCGGTCCACCAATCGTCGTTCACGCTCCCCTTCACCGGCAAGAGTGGATGTCCCAAATAAGGGTCGTTCACGGATGGCCGCAGGTCGGGTTAATCCGGTGAGTGCTTTTCCTTGATAGAGGATTCAATGCGATGTGCTTAACAAGCAATCGTAGCGAACCGCTACTGGAACAACAAACGTTCGTCGTTTCTCCAATTTGTATGCAGGGATTCACAAGATTTTTAGTATCATTTGCTTGCCAAGATGAGGGGTCAAAAGCAAGCTGCTTCTCGTAGCGTACAGTCGTCTACAGGACCGACCGTTCGTCATTCCTCACGTTTGCGTACAGGAGCTCATTAGACATCGCAGGACGAGCCAGGTGCTAAATTTGCTGACCGCAGTGATCCGAACGAATCCGCTTCCGGCGGTGGGCGAGTCTCTGGAGATCCAAGCGCAGCAGGCACAGTGCGTTTTTTTTGTCATCATGTACTATCTGCATGTGGCCCATTTCCTATTAGGCGCAACAAGTGAATGATACATCTCCACCTTCCGCCAGGGAGGCCCGTGTAACGGTGCGCACACTCCCCCAATGCTCTTGTCGTGAGACTCAGCGAATAACACCAGAGAGAATCAGGTGGGGAGGTTGTTCGCATCAGGTTTTCGCTTACATTTCCCGCATGGATGTGCTGTGGCTTATGTGCTGATGGGACGCATGGATCTGGCTGATTCAATGCAAGCGCATGTATGTGAATACCATTCTGAATTCGCGTAGCCTCGTAACGACTATAGAAGCGAGTCCTGGGCAGTTTGTTTGCTGACCCGCTCTAGAGTACTCCTATGTGACACACCAATAAACAACACTGTAAGAATATCGATTTGATAACGTGTCTGCCCGATTACCCGCTATAGGTATGTGCAGAAATGTATGAACGAGCTTCGATCCGGGTGGACTGGCGACCAACAATACCTCAACACCATGGCGTCGTCCACAATTGCACGGGACCAAAGGAGAAACTTCAAAGACTTGCCCACCCCATTTCTAGCTGGCTGATGAAAGCTAGCACGGGGGTGACTATGTGACCATTCGCGCGACAACGGTAGTAAGCATTGTCAAGAAGAACTCGCGTACAAGATAATTTTGGCGGGTGTATAATTGGGACATCAGTGAACTCCTGCCATGTTGATACACGCACAACTCAGACCCAATCTTGCTTCAACCTGGTCTGGTCCTGGGTGATAGAATCCATCATGCCCAAAGCTCTTCGACGGAGGATGGAGATCAGTGTTTTCGAGCCACAGAAGCTTGCGTTGGGACATGACCTGAAGGCACTCCAGCTCCGGGAGTAACCACGATGACAAGCACGCTATCGGTATACCCCTGTAGTGGTCAACACCAACCTAGGCTTGAAGTCCTCGATCCCGGTTTAGTTTTTGTGACCGCGGGGCACAATATGATCCAAAAGACCGTGATTCGTCAAGCAGTCATACCATATACGTGAGCGTACATCGTGGGTTGGACCTCGACCTCCACGCCATGCGGTATCTTGGTCACCAAACACGAGGCTAGGCATCACCCGGTGCAAGCGTTATCGCTCAGGTATTTATTCCAGCAGTCCTGTCTTTCTCACTTGGCCTATCCCACCCCTTTTCAACAATCCCCATGCCAGATCCTAGTCAACAGGAGCTCATAGAAGAATTTATGAGAAAGTCTCTCCTCGGAGAGGAGCTTGTCAACACCCAGTTTCATCTCTTCTCCGCGCGATCTTCACTATCGGGTCGAGTCGTCAAACCGCGTGTTCTTTGCGCAAACAATCTTCTTCTAGCCAAGAGCTCGAAATACTTCTTGAACCGTGAGTGAGTCTTACAAACAAGAAACGATCGTTGGCGCATTCATTCGCGGTGTCCAGTGTTGAGCTCAGATGCGGATCCTTCCGACCCCTCGTTAATCGATCTCACGGATTACAATAAAGTTCCTAGCAGTGCCTGGGTTCAAGATTATGGCTATGAAAGTGACAGTGACCTCGAAGACAACAACGAACCTGTTCCCGTTGCAAAGGTCAAGACATCAAAGGATCAGTCTGCGACACAATCAAGCTCCCCTTCCAAAGAAGGCCCCAAGACCCCATCCAAGGACGATGATGAGTAAATTATACCACGGTCTGTTTGATTGTCAGCTAATATGAATGCATAGATTGTCTGAGGATGGTTCCGAGTCGACTTGTTCTGATATGTTCGTTATGAGTCCGGAGCAGCCGAGGGCAGATGAACGTTTCTCCCTGGTTGGGGATAGGGCTGAATCAGTAGCGAGTAACGAGACTGCAGTTCAGGAGACTGGTAACAAGACACCGGTGAACCAGGTCGCTGTGCGTCTGCAGTCGCTAGCAAGTCGCCATGTCCTTGTCAAAGATACTGCATTCCAAACGTAAGCTTTCGGCGCGTGTTCCTTCCGTCTGGATGATTGACATTCGACGTTGAGATGGTTTGCCCTTCTGAACTACCTCTACACCGGCAAGTTCAACTCGTTGCCTCTCGGTTCCGCGACACTCGGTGGGCAGCCTCATGAAGCTTCGACGAGTTCTCTAGATGAGCCGAGGTGTTCTGCCAAGTCTATGTATCGCCTTGCCTGCAAGGTTCGTTTGCCTCGTCATGAAACCAGAGGTGCAGGTTAAGAAACCTGGTCTAGGTCGAGTTGGACGATCTTCGCGACGAGGCTCTCTCCTACATTCGAAGCAACCTTACAGAACACAACATTCTGAAAGAAATTTCGTGCAGCCTCGTTTCGAGGTGCGTTATACTCGCTTTTCGATCTACGACGTCGTTTGTTCACCAAGTTATAGATATCCGCAACTATTGGAGATGGAGCTCGACGTGTTATACACGCACATTGCATCCCCTCCCGTTGTTGCAAACTTCCCCGTGCTTGCAAAGCGCATCGCTAACAATGAACTTCCTCATGGAGCTGACATCATCATTGGAATTCACACAAGGCTTTTGAAGACGCGTAATCCTCCATCGCTGAAGGCATCAGCGCCAGTAAAGGTAAACACTTTTGGGTTTCAGAGACCCCCTTCCATCCTGCGATCATAAATGAAAGCTGCCCAGTCACGGTAAAGAGCTGGCTTTTATGATGTTTCCATTATTATCCCTGCTATACTGTCGAGTAAACACACTTACGATATGAATGACAACTCAAAAGTGTGGAATTGAGCTCTTGGACCATATTGAATATACATCCATGTTCTTCCTTTCATTTAGTATGTCTGTACTCATATCGTATTCGAGCCGCATTTGCACTGATCCCGAACCAGCTCGCTATCCCAGAACTGATAGATATGGTGCAATGCTTGCAGCGAGGCATGGCAATGATGACAGAGACTTGGCAGCGACAAAGTGTCCCTCCACTGTCTCATCTGGTGGAGTTAGGGTAGGCGGCAAAGTCAGATCAGGGAAATAGAACCAACCGCTTAGCAGCGGACAACATGGATCTCAACGTCCAAAGAGGTACATCACCATTCGGGACGACGTTCACCATTTCGGCATCTATAGGCTCCAAAGCCAATTGTTCCAGACACAGCAACATGTTAAGATGCAAATGTGGCACGACGTGGTGAGCTGACATGTAGTCGTCTCCCATCTTGTTGGAGAACAACCGTATCCCAGACGATTGTTCTCCAACAATCTTCTGGGATACGGTTGCTCTTTTTCCGAGACCGTCGCAACATGCACACACGTTTGGTACGTGGCGTGGCCACAAGTGAGTCTAATGTGGACTGTGCACCCGTCGTAAACTGAGTGATTCCCGCGAAGTAAGATATGGCAAGCGGTGGCAATGAGAGAAGGTCTTACAGATATTGATTGCTTGCCTGATCACTGGACCGAAGCCACCTAGCTGGGATCTGAACAGGGGTAAGTGCCAAATGCACAAAAGGACCCATATAAATAATAAAGAAACGTGAGGCAACTTTGCACCTACGAGTAAACTGCCGTATTCTTTCAGTCTCCAAAGCCAACGACCATGTACCATCAGAGATGTCGTTGACTAGACTGGTGTCTGCTAACGGTTCTGAAAACTAAATGTGTTGAACGTTGACAATCAGTGAGACCCAATAATAGTACCTGACACTAGTCTTTTTGATTGGGCCTGTTCCATCCTGACGGAAAGTATCTCCTGGACTGGAGTAGTGATGCGATTCGGTGGTGGCGACTTGAAGACAATTAAGACGTCAGGAAGCAAATGGTAGAGTTATGTGCTATCTCTGTCTCGAAGAAACACAAATGGATTGTGTATGGGACTTGGAGCTCGGAGGGCGTGGGACGGAGAGCTGCATGAAGAGACCATTGGCATGGAGGGCAGAAACACGGTGTATGCAGTCAACGTCTCCCTCGATTTGACGAGGTTTGTTACTAGGAAGTAAGTGTGTGGATCACAACCAGAGATCGACTCACTCTACTATGACAATTTTCTTGACGGCCGCAACGATGACGAGCGTCATCAAAGGTTGATCTATCTACTGGGTTCACCGAATCTCTGAATCATCTCTATTACTCTGACCAGTAATGGCGACATACCCATTATATTCCATCTTCCTCCTGGACACGTTGGCGCTCTCTCACATGGTCCTGGCATGAGGGAGGAGGTGGGAAAATTGCTTCATTGTATTAATAAGAGACAATGCTTATCATCTCCGCGTCGAGTCAGAACTCATCAAGTCCCAAGTTGGGACGCGTTTTGCAGTACAGATATCAAGCCGCAGCAGGCTATACCTTGCTGTCTGTCGCAACTTTTACGATGCTGCGGGTAATTCTTTTCAGTCTGGTCGTATCACTTCTCGTCCCCGCGCTCGTTGTCCAGGTACCATTGGACTCTGCTCAGGCTGAGCACCATCATGCATCTGTTCTTGCCGACGACGATATTATGGAATGGAAGCTCGACAAGCTTCCAAGCCCTGAGGCTACTGATAACCTTGTGTTCGAGACCGTCCACTCGCTGCTTCAACACTGGCCCAACACGCGCATGAGAAATGGTAAGCGACTCGTGCTCTCACTTGACTGTCTTTCGAACACGTTCCGCTGCAGGCCACAACATTATACCAGGGTGGATTCCAACAGGAACGCTTCTCTACCATGGATCGATCAGGGAAGGGTTACCGCCGGGCCCCGAATGGGTTTCGACAGATCCCGAACACTCCTATTTATTTTGTCATCATTCCCAAGGAGGATGCTGGCATCTCACGATGGCAACCACTCGACCTCTCAAGGTTGTATACTTTGATGGCAGCAGTGCTGCGAAGCTTCCATTCGGCTCATTGGACACACAAGACCTTATCGTATTTGGAAAATCCAGTCTCAGTAATATACCCTCTGAACGGGAGCGGATCCAAGAGCTTTGTAAATGGGGAAATAATTTCGGTGTGGATGGCTTTGTGAGGTAAGTCTCCATTTTCTCCGACATCTCCTTGTATTGAGCATGTTCCAGAATGGAAATGGATTTGTGAGCAATCATTTTTCGTCTCACTCAGCTCTTCTTAAAATACGCTAGTGAGGTCATGCTTTGTGATTTTACCTCTGGCGTCCGTGTGGTTTCTTTCGCGAATCTAGTAGGTCGGGGGCCAAAGTTGAGTGAGTCTTCGTCACCCAAATCCCTTGCTTGAGCATGACCGAGTTCGCCTCGGGCAGCGGCATTTACTTGCTTCGAGGTCATGAATTCCGGTTCTTGGCACAATCACTTCCCTGGAGAGACGCGTGTCCAATTAGATCTAGCTGGATTGGTCTCTTTCTATGATACCCAACTCGCACCTTCATTGGTCAGCGTTCGAGCCGGCCAGGAGAGGTGGGACCATCGCGCGGGAAATATATCCAGCGAGGATTTATTGGCCGTAAAGTCAAGGCTGGAGGCAGCGTTGACGAGACGAGAGGGCTCTTCGAGCGGAGTCGACTGGACAACACTCATCCAGGTCATAGCTGATCGATACGCACAACGACTCGAATTGACGCGTTATCTCCTGAACTCGTCCACAACAGACCCGGACGAAATCGTTGGTCTCGCCAGGAAAACTCAAACTCAGCTCAGAATCATGTTGACGCCTTATCTTCTTTTCATGGCCACACCGACCGATCAATCAGACCAGGGTGATCTGGACTGGACAATCCCCATATACAATCTCTGTGCAACGACGCACACACGCTCGGTGGAGTCCGAGTTGGGGTATATGACGGATTCGGAGAAATTGCTTCTTCAAGCTATACGAGGGACCAGCCGAGAGATTTGCCGGGTAGTGACGAGGATGTGGGCTGCAGGGGTCTACGCAGGGATCGACCCGTTATTGAATACAAAGGAATCCGTCGATATTTCCGAGTTAAGTCACCTCTCGACTGTTTGGGCAGATGACTTGGACGGCTTGATGACATGGCTCGACTGGAGCGTGTGGGTGAAGTGTAATCCTCGATGTAGCGACGAGGTATGTCTGTCGTGCAGTCATGTCGACGTCGTGCTTCCATGTCGTGACTGATAACGAACGGTCGACAGGAGATGTGTTACTTGCCTACGTGGCCTGTCGGTTTTCCTCGGATCCGAACCATGGTCACGGAAAGTCTCGCGGAGGAGATGTGGAATATCATCAACCCTGAGTCGGACGAGTGGATCCGTCCTCAACCCAAATGCGTTAGACGGATTGATCCTTACGAGTAAGTAATGGTTTGTCGATGTGGAAGACATACCAACCCACGGAATCGACGTCAGATCCTGGCTTGTTTGTTGACCTTGGTCTGATTGACGTTATTAGGCTTCTTGCAAAGAATTAAACTAACAGCAGACAATAGATTTCAACGTCCGAAAAAAAAGTTAGTACATGACCGTCCGTCGTGGATCTGATTGGCGAACGACAACGTATCTGGTGGGCGTCAAGACTGCCGTCACGTTCGGCTAAAAGTGAGTGCTTGATCCCAACCCATAATAGCATGATTGTGGATCGTGAGGGGGGACACGACGAAAAGTAGTTGCTTACCCCGTGAGAGCCTTACCATGTCCCGTACAAAAACAGACCCACATACGCGCAAGTTGGAGGCGTAGATGCAAGCCGCGAAGAAATGATTCCGCTCGAGATAACGGTGGCTAGCAGCGTGCACTCAGAAACATACAGATCGATTGGCATCAAAAATGAAATGCATGGATGGAGCTGCCCCCACAACTTTCTTCCTCTTGACCTATCTCCGCTTGATCCCCACACGGCATTCCACCGGCTTGCGGAATAAGCCTTCCCGAGAGGCGAGCTAACAGCGCAAGTAGGCCGTGAGAGATTCTGCTACATGGGCAAAAGCACTTACTGGTTTGTCGGGTTCAGCAAGTACAAAGTGGTAGCGCCGAACGATCGAAGAAATGATAATCAGCAGCGCCATCAACGCAAGGTTACGACCTGCGCAGGCACTGAGTGAACGAGACTCATCAGCTCACTGGCGAGTATAAGAGCACAAGATGCTCACCGAGGTCCGAACGAGAATGGATTGAACGCCTTGTGAAGTATTGCATGGTCACCCTCTAACCACCTTTCGGGACGGAAAACATCCGCGTCGTCCCCCCAAACATTCTTGTCTTTGTGAATCGTATAGGTTGGTACGCTGAGAACCGCGCCTTGAGGGAAGTGTATGCCATTGACTGTCATGCCACCTTCAGGGACGACGCGCGGGAGGCCAATTCCTGCTGTGGAGTATAGCCGCATGCTTTCGCTGATCACGGCCTCCAAGTAAGGAAGCCGTTTGACCTGTTCGAAGGTAGCGACAGCATCGTCTGCTGCGCCAAGTGCCTCATCGAGTTCCTTTTGGAGCTTCTCCTGCACGCGTGGATACCGAGCAAGGTAATAGGTGACCGAACAAGCAGAGCTAGGAAACCAAGGTCAGAACGAGATCATCTTTCGTGAAGAATGCACAGACATCGACGTGGTATCAGAGCCAGCAGTGAGGTGGGTTAGGGCTTCAGCAGTTAGCTCTGCTGCACCCATCGGTTTTCCTTCATCATCTCGACCCTGTTGAAGTCTGCTGAGGATGTCTGCACGATCCATGGGTGTCGCCAAACGTTTTGCGACTGCAGCAACCGCCAAGCTAACGAAGCTCTTGAGTGCCTTACCACCCTTATTGTACCAAGGAAGGAGACGGACAATGGGCCTCCAGAATGGAGGAAGAACGCCGATCGACGCAGAAAATTCGCCACGGTCTGTGAGAAGCTGTATTGCAGGAACCTCGATGATCTCGATTTCCCTCTCGGTTCCGTAAGCCTTTATTGCATCCTCCTGTGACACAACGACGGGAGCAGAGTCTTTGGCGTTGAGGACCATGCCGAACGGGGATCCAAAAGCGAGATCACCTAGGGTAGTATGTTAGTAGGTTGGATCTGAATATCTCAAAGAGACATGAGTACCAATGATGTCAAACGCGAGGTAGCCGAACCCTGAGAGATTGTGAGTGTAACGGTATAATAGAACCATCAAGACACACATGGTAGGCAGTCCAGCCAAAGCCGATCGTCGCGACCATACCAACCCCCTTGACCCTCTGTACCGGATCCGCCTTTGACTGCTGCATCACACAATCGATCCCATTGCTGCAAGAGTTGGCCAACGTAAAGTCGAACGGTAGGTTGGAATTCCAGAACATTCTTCGAGGAATACATGGGCGCGGCAATCTTCCTCTTACGGGCATGTTCGTGCCGGTCTCTGCTGGCGAACAATCCTCGGTGAGTGGATACGAAAGCATCATAAAAATCAGATTTGAGAGCGCCATTTCCGTGGGCGTAAACGATCCGGAGAGCCTCTGGATCTGAGATGGATACATGGTTAGGCGCCAAGCGTACAAAGCTTCCTGCGAGGTCACAACAAACATGAATGGCGAGCGGTTTGCATCCAAACGGTACCGTACCATATTTCTCGTGCAGTTCGTATACGACCTCTGAACGGTGGCCTTGGCTGGCGGTCCAGCCCAGCCAAAAATCGGAGAACTTGGCGAGGAGCGGTCCGGGAATGCAGCGCTGCTTGAACGGATCAAGCAGGTAAGGAATGATATGGGTCAAAATGACAGCCACGGGCAGCGCGACCGAGATTGTCAACAGCTTGGGGTTGCTGCCCGCGAGCGGGAAGGGGATCGATTCAAAGACAGTCATAATACACTGGGCGCGGTAGAACGAACCTGAATTCGCCTCCGGAGTTATATACTCGCACTAACGGCAAAGTCCATTAAGGGGTGCAGGACCTGCACCAGGTGGGTAAGGGTGATGAACAGGCGGAGGCCATGATGGCAAGGTGCTGTAAATTCCTCCCAGCAACTCGGCAGCATCACCGAATTTGAAAAGTTTACATAATGTCATATAAAGTGACTATATACCACAACTTCAGTAGTTATCAAACCTTTACACAACAAGCCAAGTTCATTAGCTTACATGCTAACTTTTTTTATTTTCGTCCCATGTATCATGTTGAGTATGAACCAGTGATGTATTTTCTCATTCCTTGGTGGCACAGGTTTGAGCGCTGTAGAACAAAGTGCCGAATTACTGGTAGGGGCCGGAATGATCGTAGTAGGGGTTAGGAAGGCAATAAACAGGTATATGACCTAAAGATAACGACGAGGCTCTGTGCACATGAGGTAAGACAGCCCGCATGACGAGGCACCCACCCTCTGCCAGCGCCCACCATGTCGGTGGCAGTTTCCGGCAAGCAAGAGCGTATACAAGAATTTCTTAGAAAGTCTCTGCTCGGAGAGGAGCTCGTCAACACTCAATTCCACCTGTTCTCTGCGAGATCTACACGATCAGGTCGACTCACTAGACCTCGTGTTCTTTGTGCAAATAATGTTCTCCTAGCCAAGAGCTCAACATACCTTTCTGGCCGTAAGTGATTCTTTCACGAAATTATGGTCTTCACTGCATCCATCTGCGCCATCCAGTGTTGAGTTCCGATATAAACTTTTCCGACCCTGCGTTGAGCGACCTCACCGATGCCAACGATATTCCAACTGACTGTCAGATCGATCGTTATGGCTATGGAAGTGATAGTGACCTCGATGATGATGATGAGGAACCACCAACTCCCATTTCACATACCGAGTCTCCGAATGATCAGTCTGCGACCATATCAATGTCCCCTTTCCAAATCAGCGTTACAAATCAATCCAAGGATAACGACGAGTAAAGTATATATATCATCTGTCTGAATTGTAATTTAATCTATCTGGATAGATTGTCCGAGGACGGCTCTGGATCGGTTGGCTCTGATATGTTCGTAATGAGTCCAGAGCATCCAAGCATGGACGAGCTATCCCTTATCAACCTCGATAGAGCCGGGTCAGTAATGAGCAGCAAGTCTGTGCTTCGGGAAACCCAGGGTAGTAGGACTGTGACGAGCCATGCCTCCATGCATGTACAGGGCTTGAGTAGTCGTCATATTCTTGTCAAAGACACCGCATTCCAAACGTAAGCTTCCCCTCTGTGTCTTCGCCATATCAGGCTGAATGGGGTTCGGCCTTTAGGTGGTACACCTTTCTGAACTATCTTTACACTGACGACGTCAACTTCTTGCCTCTCACTTCAGCAGCGCCTGGAGGCCAACTCCGCGGATGTTCGACGAATTCTCTACATGAGCCAAGGTGTTCTGCCAAGTCTATGTATCATCTTGCCTGCAAGGTTAGTATGTTAATCGTTCGACCCCACAAGATTAGTGTTACAAGCTGAACAACGTGCTCAGGTTGGAATAGATCACCTTCGCGATGTCGCTTTGGCCCACATTCGGACCAACCTTACAGAACAAAACATTCTGAAAGAACTCTTGTGCAGCCTCACCTCGAAGTGAGGGATCCCTTTCCAATTCCCCTCTGGTTGTTCACACAAGTCATAGGCATGTGCAACTATTAGAGATGGAGCTCGACGTGTTATACGCCCACATCGCATCTCACACTGTCGTCGCAGAGTTCCCTGCGTTAGCACAACGCATCGCTAAGAATGAGTTCCCCCATGGAGCCGCTATTATCATTGGAATCCATGAAAGGCTTATAAAGGAATGCCGGCCTTCACCGTTGAAACCAGTGCCTCCCCAACCCCCTCACTCTTCTTCATTCGGTTTTGCTAGTGCCCCTCCTATGCCTTCATTTGGCCTTTGGTCATCAACACAACCAATACGAGACCTAAGCAATACAAATGGAAGTGTATTTGGACCTCCGAAGTCGCAACCCTCGGGGACCAGTGGCCTTGCAGTCGACGCGGGATGCGCAATCACGATGCCTGAGGATGACATAAAGTCAAGTTACAAGCCGGAGGGAAGGCTTTCACCCAGTGTAAAGGCAAAGAAGGGAAAGAAGAAATGGTGAATCCTGGTTCAGTCAATACACTAGGTCAAGCAGATAGCCGGACAAGTGCCGCTCTTCCGATTCGCCAAGCTTTTGCTCAATGTATGTATGTAGTCCCAGTTGATGTCCATTTACGTTCTTTGCTAGATAAATGCTGTACATGATTTCTGATGCAAGCTTCACATCGTCGTGCACCCACTTTGACAGTAGCGTGAGCCAACTCAAGGAGTGCCAGTAAACCTGCTCCGCATGCTCGTCTTGGTATAACTCCTTGAAACACCTACCTTCTCGTCTTTCTGCATAACCTCTCGGTATTCGCACGCAACTCGCTACATGCTCTGTCAAGCACACCAACACGCCATCTGCAAGAGAGCAATAAAAAATCGCTCCTACATGAGGAGATGGACTAGCTGCAGGCGACGTGGCGGCCATCAGTACCTTCAGAAGCATCTACTTGAGTTCTCGTATACTCGATACCGAGTTGAGTACCAAAGCAGACACAAAGGTAGGCCCACTGACACCGATGTGTTTATTAGAACATGTCCACCACTGAATAACGCACCTCCTATCCACAGCCGTGGCCAACATGACGCCCTTATTCATCAATAGAAGAAGATAAGTGATAGTAGGAAGTACCACTAGTGTCAGTGGGACGTACCGATCATGATCTGTATACGTTTCGTCATCTCGAGCTAGCTTTCAACATTGGCAAGGAACCGCGGGGTTCGCAATTCCTGTGCCAAAAACACGGCGGACCAAAATTAGCCACGGCCTGCATACCGCACTGGTACAATCCAGCTCCAGCAACTCGGCTCGAATACTCAACAGTAATCCCTAGCATTTTGTGACTTCCGTAGATGTCTATGATAAAGTGTACTGGTGGTGAACGGGGAAACTTGTCTTTGGGCGTGGTGCCTGAAAGTATTGCAGGCGTCAACGAAGCGTGTGCGAGCTCGACTATTTTAGCCCCGGAGAAACGTATACGTCCTACATCTACAACGTCAAGTGTGCGATATCTATAAGCGCCAACATGTCAACACGTTCAGTAATGTGACACGACGTGATGAGCTGACATATAGTCGTCTCCCATCCCGTGGAGGATATGATGCTCCTCTGTCCGAGAGCGTCCTGGAATGTACACGTGTTTTGTATACGGTACGGTGGTAAGTGGGTCTATATGCTCGTCGTGAACCAAGTGAGCCCCGCGACTGGGATATGACCAACACTTACGACCACTAGTTGGTAATGAGGAGAGATTTCGTCTATGTTCATCTCCGGCCTGGTCGTTGTCGAGATGAAACCACTTAGCTCCGAGCGCGAACAAGCGCCCAAGGCACGGTCCCATGTAGGGACGTGTTTGGAGGTAACTTTGTCCAACGAATGAACCGAACCACACCTCATTCTTTCACTCCTCAAAGTCAGCGACTGCGTACCATCGCCGGGGATGTCATCAACAAAGACTGGTGCGTACTGTCAGTTCTGGGGAGCGATTGTTTTAAATGCTGACAATTCAGGAAGACCCGACAACACTGCTTAACACTGGTCTCTCTGGTGAGGTGCGGCCAGCTGCATTCCATGCTGACGGAAAGCATATTGTGGGCTGGAATAGCGATGGGATTCGGCAATGGAAGCTCGAAGACTGTCAAGAAGTTAGCAGGCAATTGATGACGGAGCTAAAGGTCGTTTCTGTCTCAAAGGACCACAAATGGATCGTATGTGGGACTAGAGATGGGGCGAGCGTGTGGGACGGAAAGTTATCGAAAAAGATCCTCGATGTGGAGCACGGACACTGGGTAACGGCGGTCGACGTTGCCCCCGATTCGACTAGGTTTGCCGCCGAGAGTCCTGGCTATACCGCAAGCATCTGGGACATAGCGACCGAAGAGCGACTCAAGCTTCGCACACCCCGACAAAACAATTATATCAATGGTGTCAAATTCTCACCGGATGGCAAGCAAATCGCTGTCTCTGTCGCTGGGGGGTCAATCTACATCTTCAACAGCTACAATGGTGACGAGCTTCTCACCATCAAAACCGATATACCATCATTGTTGCCAATAACTCCGCTTATGTGGTCCAACGACGGTTCACAAATTTTGTCGGCATCAAAGGACGGGAGAATCAGGTCCTTCGACTCATCCACTGGGGTTCAGACTGCCGAATCTGCATTAGTTGGCGATATTCGTTCTATTGCTGTGGCCGGTAATGGAAAATTCATTGCTACCTCCACTCCATCTTCCGTCTCGCTCTTGGACACATCAACACTCTCTCACATTGTCCCTGTCATTGAGGACAGTAGAGGCACAGTGTCAATTGCCATCTCTCCAGATAGTAGCTACCTGGCAACTGGACGGGTTAATGGAATCGCAGTGCATGATCTCGGCCGCATTCTTCCGGACTCATATGGTCCATTCTATGTAAGCATTTGCTCATTCGCGGTGTTGACATATCGATAAGCCTTATTCCATTTCTCATGTTGACACCATGCTAGACATCTATTCACGAGGAAGGACAGCCACACGACCACGACAACAAGCCGCTAGACTCTGCTGTAGTAGGATTTGTCCCTCCATCGAGACGAGCTGTGCTGATTCCTTTATTGTGCATGTCCATCAGGAAGAACCTAGGAAATCCAGTTCGGCCGCATCCAAGACCCACGGCAGAGATGGCAATAGTGATCTCCTTGAGGTATGTCATCTCTTTCATCTTTGACCCGAATTCTCACGACCGTGTAGGTCGATGTGTCGTCGAACACACCTGCTCCCGAGTTCAACTACGATGAGGTTAGTGATCACTATATTACCTCTACACTAATTTTGACGCTACTGCAGCCACCGTCCCCGGTATGTTCTCCACTCTTGCGAGGATGATGCAGTGCCCCATGTTGTGCCACAGTCGGTAGATTCACCTTCAGGAAACAACA
>JBBPQW010000627.1:0-15655 GCA_038092695.1 Boletus rubropictus
GGCGACTAAGGGCGGGAAAAGGAGAACTCGGCTACCGCAGAAGAACAAGGGTTACTAGGGCGACCAAGAGGAAAATAAGTGATATCAAAAGAGATGTCCTCGGCATACCGCAATACCGTAACAATGATGACAACACGGCCATGACACTTCTTCCCCCATCAGTCTTTGTTAACCTCATAAATATAGTCCTATAGGACAAAATTTGACTTTCAACCCCCAATGATCCCATTGTCCTCATGGCTCTTTGATGAATGGAGGATGTCCTATCATTCCTCTGAGATTGACTCTTTAATTGGAAATATGATGCCAGAATTCTCACTTACCAGAACTGGGTCTATATTCCACCCAACCACTGATGTGCCATCGTTGAACAGAATCATGACCACGATGCCACCAGACACCCCAGCTATTTGAAGACATGACAACTCATCACACAAGAATATTGATGGCCTGGCCTAGCTGCCTTTGTTAGAAAACATGTCGAAGGCTGCACTATATGCCAGCAGAATAAGGCCAACACCTATCCAACCACAGCTCCCCTGACTCCAATCCCTTCACATGCATCATGGCCCTTTTAGCAGGTGTCTTGTGACTTGATAACCAATCTCTCCCAATCTGATCATTTCGACTCACTTCTAGTCATGGTCAACCATGGGCTTATGAAGGGGGTAATCCTTTGCCCCACAAAGAAGACAATTGACTCAACTGGTATTGCCACACTGTTTTATGAAAAGGTCTACACTCATTTTGGCCTTTATAATAAGATAATCTCCAACTGAGGCCCATAATTTGCCTCTGCCTTCATGAAAGAACTAGGATGACTCTTTAGATACAACCTTGCCTTATCAATGGTGTATCACCCACAAATGGATGGAGAAACAGAATGAGTCAACCAGGAGATAGAGACATACCTGCAGATTTACTACAGATTAAACCCCATCTCATGGGCAAAGAAGATTTCTATGGCAGAATTCATGCATAACCACCACCCTCACTCCATGACTGGACAGTCCCTGTTCTTTCTCATGATGGGCTATGAACCCCATTCCCTCTCCACAGTTATCTCCAATATGAACCTTCCCATAGTGGAAAACTGCTTGAAACAACTTTTAGCAGCTCAAGATAAAGCCCTCACTGCCCACCAACTCATATAGATGATTATGAAACAATGAAACTGACAATTCTTCATGCTCTTCACCAAAGGGGACAAAGTTTGGCTAGAAGCGCACAACCTGAAGCGTTACATTGAAAACCTGAAGTTTGCTGTGAAATAAGAAGGATTCTTCATGATAATGAAAGTCCTATCTCTGATCACTTACCAACTTTGCCTCCCTGAATCATGGAAGATCCACCCTGTCTTCCACACCTCCCTCTTATTACCCTATCACAAAAATGATGTACATGGGCCAAACTTTAAGAAACCACCACCAGAACTAATAGAAGGGGAAAAAGAATACAAAATAGAAGCAATCCTGAGTCACAAAGGATCTCCAACCTGACAGAAATTCCTTATCAAATGAAAAGAGTACCTGTCAGCTGATAACTCATGGAAACCAGAAAGTTCCTTAGATAATTCATCCAGATTGCTGAAAGCCTATAAAAAGGTGCACCCACAGTTATTTTCTCCATCCAATCCTTGAACTTTGACCATTATTATGAACACCATCCAAGAACACCAGTATGCCTGCCACCTCAAGAACCCAGCTACTGAAGCTGGCCTTCAAGCCATGACTATTCCTTTTTTGGACCCATTTTATGCCCTTGCCTTATCTCATTCATTGGATACCAATTCACTGTTAGACATTTTCTATAGATCTTTCCTAGCAAATCAATGTGTTGCCCTTTGTCTTGACCATACAGTGGCTCAAATAAGTGTTCCAATGTTTGGCCATTTTGGAAAGACTTGACATTTGCAAAAGAACCAAAATATATCAGCTCTGACCCTTGTAGGGTCATTAATAGTCCTAACTCCTACTCTGAAAATGAGCCCTTAGTTATGTGATTTGGTTGCCATGGCACTGAGATATAACATTTTCAAAATGACATGTCATTGGGACACTTATTTGACCATGATGTTATCAGTCATCTTTTGGTAAATAACATAATGTTCTGATAGATGCTATGCTTCAACCCTGTCTCATTATGTAACTTACATAACTATAAAGAGCAGAAATACCACCCAGCTAACCCTATTTCACCATGAAGCCCATTTTTGCCTCTATTAGAGCCCATATCCTCTTTCTCTCTGAATCTGGTCTTTCTGCTAAAGAAATATCCTCCCAAACTGGTCTGGGGAAGTCCACTTTGGCCAGAGTTATCAAATAGATTCATCCAGGCAGGTAAAACATCAAATTAGGCCCTTCTTCCAAGCTTTCTCCTACTAACAAAAAGAGAATTGTCTCTAGTATTATCTCTGGCAAGGTTGAAAATGCTGTTCAGGCAACCCATCTCATTAATTCTACCCTCTCCTCTCCTGTCTCTTCCCAAACCATTCGCAATGTGCTAAAGTCTGCATCTATCAGACACCACTTAGAAACACTAAGGGCAACTATCCGATGGGAATTCCAAACTTGACTATGTACATGGGGATCAACTACATATATACTAACTACATGGTTTAGGGCAGGCATAGGGTAATGGGCATGATGTCATTGGTGATATCATAATGATGTCATAATGGGGTGTAGGGTCTTGAAGACCTAGATCATGATGGAACTCCGTGGAATGTCATGGAATGTGCTTGAACATTCCGATAAGATTAGATCGTGGCTGTGCGATAAGATAAGATAAGGGTTTTGAGCACTAGCCATAGCGAAAAGTGTAGTGGATTTTAACAGGTTCTGACATTACCCCCTTTTCAAGATCAATGCTCCTGAGTCGATGGTATTTTGAATAGGTGTGAAGGTAATTGAGTAAGCAATGCGGCAAAAGCCTTGAAGTGATCACTTTCGAACATGGGTTTTTTGTCTACACATAAGTCGCAATTGCAGTTGTTGAATAGGGTCTGTCGCATTGTGGATGGATTTTTCTTATAAAAGTCAGCTAAAACTCCCTTGGCATTCGTGATGTGTGTCTTGGGTTCCCACATGCGTTCTTCATGGGGATAGCCTTTCCAATGGATGAGGTATTCGATACCTCCGCGGTGTTTTCTGATGTCGATGATGGCTTCGACTTCATACTTGTTTTTCTGTGGGTTTACAACTGGTGGTGGTGATTCTTTCTTTTGTGAAGGATAGACGCCTTCTTTATAGGGCCACAGATGTGACTCGTGGAACACTGGGTGTATGTGTTTACGCCCAGTAGGAGGCAACTCCAACTGGTATGTGGCCAGGCCGACTTTCTTTACAATTTTAAAGGGACCGTAGCGTTTGTCCTCTAGCTTTTTTGTGGGTCTATCGGTAAAGATGTGTTTTCCGTCCACAAGGACTTGGTCTCCAGCGTTATAGGCAACAGGAGCACAAGTTTTACGATCGTAGTATTTTTTCATCTCTTTAGCAGCTTTGCCTAATAAGGCTTTCGCATCATCATGAGCTTTTTTCATCTTTTCTATAAATTCTTTCACCTCCTCTGACCTCACTTCTCTTTTCCCATCAATGGTGATCAAAGGTTGTTGGCCGTAGTTGAGTAAGAACAGCGACGCATTTGTAGCACTTGAAGTTTTCTGGTTATGCGCAAACTCGGTGAGGGCTAGCCATTCGACCCAGTTGTTTTGCTTATAGTTTACATATGTTCAGAGATATAACTTGACCTCCAAGTTCATCCTTTCCGTCTGACCGTCCATTTGAGGATGGTACGCCATAGAGGGGTTTCCTTTGATGTGAAGAATCATATACAAATTGGTCATAAAGTTTGACACGAATTGAGGTTCTCGATCGGATATTATTTTTTTAGGCGTGCTGTGGAGTTTAAACACATGATCGCAGAATATGGTCGCTACTCCTTTGGTGGTTATCATAGATGAAATGGCGAATAGATGAATCATTTTTGAAAATCGGTCTACCACAGTGAGAATGGCATCTTTGCCTTGCGACTCGGATAGCGGGCCAATTATATCTATAGAGATGATTTCCCAAGGTGCTACGGGGATTTCATTGGGAGTCAACGGGGTTTTTGCAGCTATTGGACGATTTTTGGTTTTCTGACAACGATCACAGCCCGAGACGTATTTTTCAACATCGGCTCTTAGCATGGGCCAGTAGTATCACATCATGATTAAATCCCTGGTGCGTCTTGCACCTGGGTGACCGGCAAGCAGGTGATCATGGTTTTCTTTTATGACTTTTTCGCGTAAGGATTTTTCCCATGGTATATACAAAAGATCACGCCAGTATATTAAATCATTTTTTATCGTCCACTGCAACTTTGGATTTTCTACACCTTCCCTCACATATCTCTCAGCTTTTGACTGGTACTGTGCTACAAGCGACTTGATAGAGTGCCATGTCTGGGCGCAAGAGCGTACACTTTCGGGATTTGGTCCTGTGGCATCGAATAAATAATCCGGTAGGAGGATTTTTGCTTTGTTATCATTTTCTACCCCCTTTTCATAGTCTGGCCTCCTGGACAGAGGATCGGCTGGGTTTGTTTTTCCAGATCTATGAGTGAACTTAAAATTATATTCTTGGATTATTTGCTGCCATCTAGCTTGATGGTGCGATAAATCGACAGGACGTCGGTAGTATTCGAAGTTTTTATAATCAACAAGTATTTCAAATGGATGGAAGGCCCCTAGTAAATACTGTCTCCACTCTTGGAGCGCAAAGATCACTGTGAGCATCTCTAAGTCAGCGGCGTGATAGTTTCTTTCAGCATCATTGAGCGAGCGTGATATGAAGGCAATAGGGTGCCAAATTCCATTTTGTAATTGTGACAGCACAGCACCAACACCAATTCCAGAGCCGTCAGTTTCGACTCGGAACGGATCGTCATCCATAGGCATGGCTAAAGCCGGTGCGGTCGTTATGATTTCTTTTAACTTGTTGACTGCTTCAGTGCACTCAGGGGTCCACACGAAGTCTTTCTTTTCTGACATGAGCGTGTTCAAAGGTTGCGCAACCTGTGCGAAGTTTTGGACAAAGCGTTGATAGAAGTTGAGGAACCCAAGAAAGCCTCTCAGTTGCTTTTGCGTCTGAGGCATGGGCCAATCTCTTATGGCAGTGACCTTCTTGGTTTCCATTTTTACGTTCTGGCGTGATATGATCAACCCCAAGAACTCCATTTCTGTGACTTCAAAATTGCATTTGTCATGTCATAGGTATAGATGTTCACATCTTAATATTTCTAGTACCACTCTTACTATTTTTCTGTGTTCTTCGATTGTCTCAGTGAATATCATTATATCGTCAATGTAGACAACAACTACTCCACGGTCAATAAGGTTTTTAAATAGACTATTCATCATTGTTTGAAATGTTGCAGGAGAGTTGGTAAGACCAAAGAACATTACTAAGGGTTCAAAGAGGCCCCTGTTCGTCTGGAATGCTGCCTTCCATTTGTCTCCGTCTGCCATCCTTACATTATTGTAACCCCACCTGACGTCGAACTTCATATAGTATTTCACTTTTTTAAGTTTATCGACTAGTTTGTGTATGAGCGGCAGGGGGTATCGGTTTTTCACAGTTATGGTGTTTAGTTTTCTATAATTTTGGACGGGGTGCAATCGGCCATCCTTCTTTTTGATGAAGAAGAAGGCTGATGCGAATGGGCTTTTGGAAGGACAGATTCGTCCTGAATGTAAGTTTTCTTCAAGGAAGGCGTCGAGCTCCTTTTGCTCTCCTGGACCTAGTGGGTAGACCTTACAATCAACTGTGTGGTCTCCTGGCATAAGCTCAATGGCATGGTCCCAGGGTCAGCGAGGCAGTAGCTCATCAAACGACTCCTTGGCAAAGACGTCAGCAAAGTCATGGATGTATGATGGCGTGGCTTCCTCAAATGTTTTCTTTTTCTTTTCTACAAATTCCTTTGCTGCTATCTCAGTGGCAGTATTTCTGAATAGGAAATCTGTGTTTATTTGGAAGAGTCTTTCTCCGTTCACACAGTCTAACTCATTTAATTTGTCGTCATCCTCATCTTTTTCTAGGGTAGGCATATGGTCGTTCTGACACCTAAACTCAATGCGGCCCATCGGCCAATCAATCGAGGGGTTATGCAAGCATAACCAATCGTAGCCCAAAAAGAGCTGGTTAGGACCCAAGTCCATAACTGCCAGTGATATTTTTTCCATGTGGCTTAAGATTTTTAACTCCACCGTAGTGAATTCTGTGATGCTACCAGCTTTATTCAATGTACCATCAGCGTTGTATACTCGAATGGGACATGGCAGTTTTGTCGTACTTATTTTCTTTTGCTCTACGAACTTTTTGTCGATAGAGGATCCTGTGCAACCAGAATCAACAAGTGCTGTACACTCCAGAGTTGCACCATCATCCGTATGGATCGTGGCAGGGACCTCAAGAGAGTTTCTGGCCTTGCATTGTTCCGATGCTCTTTTAAACTTAGGTTTGCGCTGTAAGTCGCACAGCACTATGAAAGCTTCTTTGTCATTCATTTTTCTCAAGTAAGTCAAAAACTCCTTGTCTATTTCTGGTACTTGCTCATCATGTACAAATTCTTTTAGTTGTTTAAGTGCTAACCCATCGTCTTTATATGCTTGTTGTTTTATCCACCAGATAGACCAAGGATCAACTGTATGTAGTTTGTCCGAGAGTCTTCGTACTCGCTTTAATCTGGTGCTACCAAAGCCTTTCGATCCTCGCATGGTATCGTCAAGCTTGGTTTTTTCTACGACTTCAGGGTTGGATATCTTTTCTATAATCAACTGAGCGATTTTATCATTTATGGCTACTGGGAAGTCTTTGTCGGAATGATTCATCAACAAGATCTTCACTTCGCCTCAGTAATCGGAATCTATCACACCAGCGCCTGTTGCAATAGACGCCTTCACTGCTAAGCTGGATCATGGGGCAATCCTACCATAATGCCCTACCGGGACAGCAACATGAAGTTTAGTGGATATGAGTGCTTGTCTGCAAGTGGGGACAACCATTACTTCTCCCGCGAAGAGGTTATAGCTGGCCGCACCAGCTGATCCTCTCACTGGGAGTGAAACTGACTTGTCGTCTCGCTGCACTTCCAAAATACCATTTTCTAGAGTTTTCTTACTAGGGGTTTTCCTAGGTTTACCCTGAACCATCTCCTTTTTCAATATAGTTATTATCTTTTCTTTTTCTGGCTCTTTGGACTTAGTTTCACTCATTTTATCGCAAGGTAAAACACAAAATTTATTGTTCGGTACTACATAGGATGAAACTTTGTCCTTGTTAACCAACACAGGCAAGCCTATTCCTGTTCGGTTGCTACAAAACCCGGTGCCGTGCTGGTCTCAACCAACTTCATAGCTTCAGCAAGCTCCTCTGCTGACTGATAGAATATTTTGGCCCCTTTGAACTCGAGGCACTGCATTCTAGGCTGGTGGTTCTTGGGCGGGTGGTCTGCGCAAGGCCAAGGCTTTCCGCACTTGAAGCACTTGCCTTTTGCTCGGGCCTTCCCAATATCCATAGGGACATCTGCTCCTCCAAACATTCCAGCCGTGCTAGCAGCCGGTGTTGGAGGTGCCTTAGCGGGGGCACCAGGAGTTCCAAGAAGAACTTGACTTGCATTGGGGATGGCGTTCGCGCCTCCACCAGTGGCAGGGTTCCTGTGCCATGTGTTAGGAACGAACTTATTCACTGTGGGGTTCAGCACCTTATGAGCTTTGCATGCCAAAAGTGAAGCTTCGGCTTTCTTAAGCTCTCTCTCCCATTTCCTTAGTGAAGTGAAGAAGGTGAGGGAGGAACATGCCTGCTCTGCGAAATTCAAAATGTCGTCACAAATGCCCTGCTGGCAAACGTGGATAAGAGTCTCATCGAACTTGGGCGAGTGCTCCAAGTTCGCTTCATTCATCAGCTGGTATATCTGAACGAAGTAATCTTCAATTGTGGTGGAGCCTTGCTTCAACACCATCAACTTTTCATATGCTTCTTTTCATGCCATTACGGGACGGAACTGTGAATTGAGATTTTCTATGAAGGCATTCCAGTCTTCGGTGCCTAACATATTTTCAAAGTAATAGTCGGCGAAACGCTGTGCCGGATTTTTATCGTCGCCTCCCATGAAGCCTAAGAATATCACTATCTTTTGATGGTCATTGGGGACGCTATCAACCCCAAGAAGTAATTGCAGAGTTTTGTCAACCAGGTTTTGTATTTCTTGGCTTTGTCACCTTCAAAGATGAAAGGCTTGGGCACGAAGGACTTGCCGAGTCGAGGTCCTTGCTGAATCTGCGGACTTTGAGGCCTTGGCGCTCTGCACGCTGCAGCAGGCGGCCGTCCTCCGTCGTCAGATCCATTGGAACTGGGGTCGCTAGGGTCGTCCCAGTCTGACTCTCTCCTCATTGGTTTTTGCCCTTTTCCTTCCTGGTGGGTCTGGACCTTGAGGGCTGTGGGGTCCTCTCGGTCTGCTCTAGCACCTTTTGCGAACGATATTGTGTGTATGTAGGCGGCTCAGGAGGGTTCGGGTGGTTGGTTGCGTCTTTTTTATACTGAGTGACCCAGTCCTCATAGCGGGTGGCGAAGGGAACACTCTCATCTTGATAAAGGTAAAATGACATTGGTGCTATAGTCAGTGGGAGCTCTAGCTCACTCTGCTGAGGTGATGAATACAGTGTAGATGTCGCTGAAACGGCAGGGGGAATAATGATCACACTATCCGAGTACTCAGAGTCCTCTTTGCGACTTCACTGAGCTCTGGATCGAGGGCGTGTGGAGGGATATGGCCCAGGTGCGCTCATACAAATCTGTTGGTAAAAACTTGTTTTTCTTCGTCAAAAATGATCTCCTGGTTTTCTTCTCTCCACTTGAGGGTAGAGGTGCCCACAGATTGGAACTTTTTATAGGCCAAAAGTCCAGAAAACTTGGTAGATGGCACTAGACCGGTATTGAACAACACTATAATGCAGCATTCTGCGGCAAGTCTGCCCAAGGGCTCGCAATGGGTGGACTACGTAAATCTGCTATCCACAACAGCCTCGGCAGCCCCAGCACGGGTAGGGGGTAGGCAATATCAGTGTCCACTTTATTAACCTCAAGCAGAGGTATTACTACACAATAACGGATGTAATCTGCTGCATTTCAAGCGTGCAGGCACTGACCACTGTATGTGCAGGTCAACGTGGACGAGTTACCCGAGGAGGGATGTCATCTGGAAAGTGGGAGACTGAATATGAGACGTTACTAGACTATGCCACCTGGCGATGTCTTTCACAAATCTACTCTCCATATGTTGCGATGTGGGAGTAGGCGAAGGGTTAATGAGCGGAATCGATCTTCTGTGATGCACCTCCAAGGCACAATGCGCAAGGACTTGCAGGGGTGATAAAAGCTCAACTGCCTGGCTTCTAATCCGAAAAGATCAAGAAAGGAGGAATAAGTTTGGAATTATATCAGACACCACTTAGAAATGCTAAGGGCAACTATGTGATGAGAATTCCAAACTTGACTATGTACATGGGAATCGACTACATATATACTAACTACATGGTTTAGGGCAGGCATAGGGTAATGGGCATGATGTCATAATGGGGCATAGGGTCTTGAAGACCTAGATCATGATGGAACTCTGTGGAATGTCATGGAATGTGCTTGAACATTCCGATAAGATTAGATCGTGGCTGTGCGATAAGATAAGATAAGGGTTTTGAGCACTAGCTGTAGTGAAAAGTGTAGTGGATTTTAATGGGTTCTGACAGCATCTTTAAAAGCTGTAGTCAAGAAGAAAAAGCCACTCTTATCTGTGAAGCATAGGAAACATAGGCTGAACTTTGCTCTCAAGTACCAACACTGGACTGTGGGGACTGGACTAGGGTAATTTGGTCAGATGAGACAAAGATCAACAGGATTGGGTCAGATAGAAGGAAGTATGTGTGGAAAGTGGCAGGAAAACCTTTGCAAGACAAGAAGATACAGGGGATAGTAAAGTTTGGAGGAGGTTCCCTGATGGTTTGGGGATGCATAGGCTGGAATGGAGTGGGGATTCTTGCAGAGGTGGAAGGGAGGATGAATGCTGAGAAGTATGTCTCCATTTTGGAGGATAATCTGCCTCCTACTATGGAAAATTCTGGGATTCCTAAAGAAAGCATTATCTTTCAACAAGATAATGACCCCAAGCATACCACTAAAAGGGCCCAGAAGTGGCTGGAATCTCAAGGTATCAAGGTTCTTGATTTTCAGCACAATCTCCAGACCTTAATCCTATTGAACATCTCTGGCAAATTCTCAAAAAGAAACTCAATAGCTATGCAATACCACCAAGATGGATTTGGGAGCTTTGGGAAAGGATTGATGGGGAATGGGGCAAGATAGAGGTTGAGGAATGTCAAATATTGATAGAAAGCATGCCTAGAAGACTAGAGGCAGTGATAAAGGCAAAGGGAGGGCATATAAAGTACTAAAATTACAGAATAGAAATGTTGCTCAAATAAGTGTCCCAATGACATGTCATTTTGAAAATGTTATATCTCAGTGCCATGGCAACAAAATTACATGACTAAGGGCTCATTGTCATGGTAGGAGTTAGGGCTATGAATGACTCTGCAAGGGTCAGAGCTGATATATTTTGGTTCTTTTGCAAATGTCAAGTTTTTCCAAAATGGCCCAACATTGGGACACTTATTTGAGCCACTATAGTCAACTCTGTGGACCTGGGTGAACCCTTTTGCTATAAGATGGGCCTTGTATCTTTCAATGTCACCTATAGGTCCACACTTGATCTTAAAAACCCATTTTGAGTCAATTATCTTGTGATCCAGCAGATGTTTGACCTTCTCATACAGGTTGAACTTCTAAAACATCTGGAGCTCTTCTGCCATGGCCATATACCAATGATCTGCATCTGGGCAGCCCATAGCATCTTCAAACATGGTGGATTCATTGTCACATGCAATGCTTGCTTGGTAAGCAGTGTGCTTGCCACTTGTGTCATGATCATTTTGTAACTGGTCCACTTTAGATGCTCTTTCACCTCCTTGGCTTTCCATGGCAGTCACATCTTGCACAGTTCTCATAGCAATTGCCTTGTGCATTTCACCATTCTTCTCAATAACTTCCTCTCAAATGGTTGTCTTCTGATAAGTATTCATGAAAAACTTCGGGTCATTATCTCTAACCAGTTGCTGCTTTGTTCTAGATGACCACCTAATGGTTGCAGGTGGAATTGAATGGGGATATGACAATGACAGTCCACTTGGTATGGTGGAGCACTATGGTAATGGCAGTAACAATGGGGAGGTCCTTTGGACTGTGTTTAGGTAAGTAATGGGCACTATTGCAGCTAGAGCCAGTGGGTGCTGATAGTGTTTCCCAGAATCTTCCTGCACTGTTGCATCTGGTAATCATGGCTGATTGGGTGCAATTGCATTATCAAATGGCTCAGTCATATCAATAATGAGGTCAGGGGCATTCTCAGATAGAATAGCAGGCTGATTGGGTGCCATCTTGATGTGATTTGTCTCATCTATGGTGGCATGCATGATGGGTGCCATCTTGATGTGATTTGTCCCATCTATGGTGGCATGCATGATGGGTGCCATTTCTGCATGCTTAGTTGAGGCTTTATCAGGTTTCCATTTAGTTCTGCCATTTAGTGAGCTGGCCTGTTTGAAAACAGCTTGTTTAGGCTGTTCCCTGTTTTATTCATTAAAAAAAGCATCTCTAGATTCAATAATCCAGCTGCTTGCTTGGTGGGGGCACACATGGGCCTTCTGATTCTCAATGAATCTGAGGTAGGTATATTCAAGGGACTTGACATCAAGTTTTCTTCAGGAACATGGATGTAAGTGATATAACCAAAGATGCAGAGATAAGACACTAAGAGTTTGTTCCCAGTATATGCCTCATGCAGCATTGTGTGCTCATTAAGTGTGCAGGTTGGCAGCCTATTGACTAAGTAGGCACCATGCATTATAGTGTCACCCCAATACTTGTTTAAGAGTCTGGCATTGCTCAGCATGGCATGGGCACATTCAATGAAAGTCCAGTTCATATGCTTGGATACCCCATTCTCCTATGGTGTGTAGGCGTTTGTTTTCTCATGGTGGACATCCTTTGACTTTAGATAGGTGTTAAAATCTGATGAATAGTATTCACCACCACCATCCATCCAGAGATAGTTGGCATGCTTGCTGATCTCAGCCTTGGCACAGGTAAAGTACTCTTTTGTGGCCACAAGGACCTTATCTTTTCCCTTCAATAGTTTTATGACAAGGTGATGGGAATTTCCATCAATATAAGTGATGAAGTACTAGTGCCCATTTCTAGCAAGTGTCTCCATTGGGCCACAGACATCTGAGTAAATGCAGTGCAGTAGCTATGGGCTTTCCACTAATGATATTGTGGATATAGCTTCTCAATGCTGTTTTCCCTCAAGGCATGCTTTGCAACTATGGGTGTCATGTCTTTTTGAGCCCACAACCTCCATGCCTAACACCATATCCTGATTTAGCAGGTTCAGGATGCTCCTGCTGTGTGTATGCCCAAAACAATAATGCCATGTCATTAAAGTGGCCTGGAGATGGTTATGTGCATTGCAAATGCACTAAGTGGTTCTGATGCTGAAGTTTTGCCAGGTCCAACTACAATGTGGGCACTATGGCTGCCTGAGATGATTTCTGCTTGTAAGATGTAAAAGGATCTTTGCTTCATTACAATTGCTACAACCATATTTCCCACTGATATTCTGCAAGCATTTGAATTGAAGATGACTTGGAGGCCCCTTTCTGTGAGCACAGGGACAGAGATAAGGTTTGCATTCAAGTTGGGAACATGATAAACATTGCAGAGCATGGTCTGACTCCTGCTGTTGCAGGTACCATGCATGTCAAGTTCAATGTGACCCTTGCCAACTCCCATGATGGATCTGCTGTCCCTGGTGTTGACAGGTTCTGGTGGTGCCAATACCTTATATGTGGCAAACCATCTTCTTTGGCAACACATATGCACAGAGGCACCTGAGTTGACAATCCACTTGTCCACAGAGTTTTCTGATCCAATATGGGCTATGAAGAGTCATAACTTTGGGCTTCCAACCACTTGTGCAATCTTCACTATGAGGTCCACCTTCTCTATTCCCTTTTCCTTCTTGGGTTCCATCAAGAACTTCATGTCATCAGTTTTCTTCTGGGAATATTTGTTCTTGTAATTTCCTTATTTCTTATAGCCATGGCAGAAGGGTTTGCCTTTACCCTTGCCTTTTTCTTTACCCTTAGCCTTAGGATTATACCACCACCCTTTTTCACTTCTAAAGCAGCATGTGCTTGCAGAGTTTGGCAAGTCCACTCCTCAATAAAAACTTGTGATATCATGGTCTTTGCTGTCAACTTGTCATTTGTTGACATGAGGATGGTGCAGAGCATTGAGTATGATTGAGGTAGGCAGATGACCATGGCAATAGCAATAAGAGAGTCATTAAGTGGCTGACAAAGTAAGTTAAGAATGAAAGCCTTTTAACACATTGCATTTAGTTGGGGTTTCATTGGACTATTATTAACCAGGGTGCCATGGAATAGTTCCCAAATCAGGTAGGCTATTGTTTGCTTTCCTTTTCCCTTGTATTGCTTGCTAAGCTTTTTTCAAACCTCTGTTGCTAATCTCACAAACAAGACACCACTCAAGGGCTTATTCTTGAGCATTAGAGTGATTTGAGCAGATGCTTTTCTATTTTTTTGGTTCCATTCTAAGTAGCTGTTTGGTTGAGTGGTTGTGTCTAGAAAAGATGTGTCAGAGCCACCAATAACTTCCCATAGGCCTCAAATATCCAGGACTTTTTGGATTTGAAACTCCACATCTAATAATTCAATCCATTGTTCACAAGTGGAGTTATATTATAAAGATAACTTGAAGTAGCAGCAGTTCTTGCTAAAGAAAAAGTAGATGCTGTTGTTAGGCTAATGAAGGTTCTAATCTGAGGGCCTGCAAAGGCAGATGGGTTGCTTGGCATTTTGGATAGAATGGTTTAGCTGAGAACTTCAGTAAAGCTATATTTTGGTTTCTAGAGCTGTGTGGGGCTCATAACCTATTGAAGCAATACTAGTAAAGTAGAACTCAGACTTCTGACAAAGAAGACTTTATTGCTAACTAACCTAGTAAAGTAGAACTACACAGGAGTTAGACATATGAAGCTATTAGGTGAATGGTAGAATATTTTACCTCAGACTTTTGAGGAAGAAGACTGAGGTGGTAACAAAGGCAATTTCTGACTAAGAGCTTGGGTGTGATTACATAAGACATTACTATTGCACATCAAATGCACAAGAAATATAGAAATACTATTCAAAGAATATGCAACAACAATAAGAGTCCCCAATAGTTTGGCTGAGATAATCTTGCCAATTATCCACATGTTCAAGGACACAGAAGAGAGAATGGGGTGATAGGATGGGGGCAAGGAGGTGAAGATAATGTTGAACATTTTGATATCAAAAAGTAACATGCCCATTAAGGCAAGTTCTTTGCATATATACATTATCTTTTTCAGGTGCATATGAGCATCACCTCCTTCTTTCAGCTTTAACTTGCCAAGCTGACATCTCAGCTTGATGCTTATAATAGCTGATTGATTCTCAAATAGATCCTTGAGTGTGTCAAAGCACTTGAGGGCAGTTGACTTTCCCTGAATTTGAAGGAACAAAGAGTTTGATAAGACAATGGCAATCTGCTGTCAAACAAGGGCATCCTTTTCATTCCAACTTGCAGGTGCCTGTTCATATTCAGCAAACGCAAGCACCTTGTCAGTAGTAGTTGGAGACCATCCAGGTGGCTTAGCAGCAGCTGGATTTGTAGGTGGCATCATGACTCCAGTAATGTGGCCAAGCAGACCTCTCATAGTTAAAGACCATTTGAGTCATCTCTTCCATAGAAACCATTCTTTCCCAGAAGTATCTAGCTTTGGGACTTTCATAAGGTCATCACCAATTTTAAAGGAGTATGTATGCTATCACAAATTCAAGGATGCAAGAACTTCTGAGTGGCAAAGTTAATGAGTAGGGCTCATAACCTGTAGAAGTATCTAGAGTAGATAGCCATGAGAGAACTGCATGATATGTGAAATAAGTGGCTCACCTCAGTGACTGTCAGAGTCAACTGAGGTGTGTGAAAGCAAAGTCCGAAATATAAAGACATCGTTACGTAATCGTAAAGCGCACCGCACGCTAACAACATAATATGCTCCCCAAATCTCAACGGCTTGCCTCACAGACAGACTGGTAGCCTGCGCATCGGAGATTGCTGCATGGATTACCATATTTTGGTACCACCCTCAGCCTCATGAGCCACTTCACTTGGATTAGCATTTCCTAGCCAATCAACAACATTGTCCTCTGAGCCAGCCAAGATTTCAGAAGAGAGGCTGAGGTTGTTGTCAACTTGCAATAGAGATAATGACATCCACAAAAAAGGTAAATTTTCTTGTTTACCTCCCAGCCAAAGTCCGGAAATATTGATAGCAGATACAAACAGCAAGGAGATATCAGAACCAGCATAGGGAACTAGGCACCGAGATGTATATATAAGATACGCTGATCCAATGGTACTTTGACTAATTTTTTCATCGTCTTGTTCAATGCGAG
>JBBPQW010000628.1:0-15653 GCA_038092695.1 Boletus rubropictus
GAGAAGTAGCGGTTGTTCCTGCTCGCGGTCAGGTACTAGTCAGCACCAAACTTCATGTTGCTGTCCCGGTAGGGCACTATGGGAGAGTTGCCCCACGATCCGGCTTAGCAGTGAAGGCGTCTATTGCAACAGGCGCTGGTGTTATTGACTCTGATTACCGAGGCGAAGTCAAGGTCCTGTTAATGAACCATTCCGACAAGGACTTTGCAGTCGCCATAAATGATAAAATCGCTCAGCTCATTATAGAGAAAATCTCCAATCCCGAAATAATCGAAAAAGATAAGCTCAACGACACCGTTTGCGGCTCACAAGGCTTCGGGAGTACAGGAATAAAGCGAGTACGCCGACTCTCGGAAGAGTTACACACTGTCGATCCTTGGTCCATTTGTTGGATTAGACAGCAATCTTACAAGGACGATAAGTTAGCTATAAAACAACTACGAGAGTTTGTGCATGACGAGCGAGTAAAAGAAATAGATTCTGAGTTCTTAACTTACCTGCGAAAAATGAGTGAAGAAGAAGCGTTCATAGTACTGCGCGACTTACAGCGCAAACCGAAATTCAAAAGAGCATCGGAACGACGCAAGGCCCGAAACTCTCTTGAGGTCCCCGCCACGATCCATACGGACAATGGCGCGACTCTAGAGTGTACGGCACTTGTTGATTCCGGTTGTACTGGATCCTCTATCGACAAAAAGTTCGTAGAGCAAAAGAAATTAAGTACTACAAAACTGCCATGTCCCGTTCGAGTCTATAACGCCGACGGTACATTGAATAAAGCCGGTAGCATCACAGAATTCGCTACGGTCGAGTTAAAAATAATAAACCACATGGAAAAAATATCATTGGCAGTTACGGACTTGGGTCCTAACCAGCTCTTTCTAGGCTACGATTGGTTACGTCTACATAACCCCTTGATTGATTGGCCGACGGGCCGCATTGAGTTCAGGTGCCGAGACGACCATATGCCGACTTTAGAAAAAGACGAAGATGACGATGAGTTAAATGAGTTAGACCGTGCAGACGGAGAAAGACTCTTCCAGATAAATACGGATTTCCTATTCAGAAATACCGCTACCGACATAGTGGCTAAGGAATTCGTTGAAAAGAAAAAGAAAACATTTGAGGAAGCTGCGCCGTCGTATATTCATGACTTCGCCGATGTCTTTGCCAAGGAATCGTTTGATGAGCTACCGCCTCGCCGACCTTGGGACCACGCTGTTGAGCTTATGCCGGGAGACCACAAAGTCGATTGTAAGGTCTACCTGCTAGGTCCAGGAGAGCAAAAGGAGCTCGATGCGTTCCTTGAAGAAAACTTACATTCAGGACGAATCCGTCCTTCCAAAAGCCCGTTCGCGTCAGCATTCTTCTTCATCAAAAAGAAGGATGGCCGACTGTGCCCCGTCCAAGATTATAGAAAACTAAATGCCATTACCGTAAGAAACTGATACCCCCTGCCGCTTATACACGAGCTAGTCGATAAACTAAAGAAAGCCAAATATTATACAAAGTTCGACGTCAGGTGGGGTTACAATAACGTACGGATGGCAGACAGAGACGAGTGGAAGGCAGCATTCCGGACGAATAGGGGTCTTTTCGAACCCTTAGTAATGTTCTTTGGATTGACCAACTCCCCGGCTACGTTTCAAACTATGATGAATAGCCTATTCAAAAACCTCATTGACCGCGGAGTTGTAGTCGTATACATAGATGATATTATGATATTCACCAAAACGATCGAGGAACATAGAAAAGTAGTTTGAGAAGTATTAGAAATACTTAGACGTGAACATTTATACCTATGCCACGACAAATGCGATTTCGAAGTCACAGAAACAGAGTTCTTGGGGTTGATCGTATCACGCCAGAACATAAAAATGGAACCCAAAAAGGTCGCTGCCATTAAAGATTGGCCTATGCCTCAGACGCGAAAGCAACTAAGAGGCTTCCTTGGTTTCCTCAATTTCTATAGACGCTTTGTCCAAAACTTTGCACAGGTTGCGCGACCTTTGAACGTGCTCACGTCAGAAAAGAAAGACTTCGTGTGGACCCCCGAGTGCACCGAAGCAGTTAACAAGTTAAAAGAAACCATAACGACCGCACCCGCATTGGCCATGCCTACGGATGACGATCCGTTCCGAGTCGAGACTGACGGCTCCGGAATTGGTGTTGGTGCTGTATTATCACAGTTACATAACGGGATTTGGCACCCTATAGCCTTCATATCACGCTCACTCAACGACGCTGAGAGAAACTACCACGCCGCTGACTTAGAGATGCTCGCGGTGATCTTCGCGCTCCAAGAGTGGAGACAGTATTTACTCGGTGCCTTACACCCATTCGAAATACTTGTTGACCATAAAAACTTTGAATACTACCGACGTCCTGTCGATTTATCGCGCCGTCAAGCTAGATGGCAGCAAATAATCCAAGAATACGACTTTAAGTTTACACATAGATCTGGAAAAACAAACCCAGCCGATCCTCTGTCCAGGAGGCCAGACTATGAAAAGGGGGTAGAAAATGACAACAAAGCAAAAATCCTCCTACCAGATTATTTATTCGATGCCACAGGACCAAATCCTGAAAGTGTACGCTCTCGTGCGCAGACTTGGCACTCTATCGAGTCGCTCATAGCGCAATACCAGTCAAAGGCCGAGAGATATGCGAAGGAAGGGTTAGAAAATTCAAAGTCGCAGTGGACGATTAAAAATGAATTAATATACTGGCACGATCTTTTATATATACCATGGGAAAAATCGCTACGAGAAAAAGTCATAAAAGAAAACCATGATCACCCGCTTGCCGGTCACCCAGGTGCAAGACGCACCAGGGATTTAATCATGACGCGATACTACTGGCCCACGCTTAGAACAGACGTTGAAAGATACGTTTCAGGCTGCGATCGCTGTCAAAAAACCAAAAATCGTCCTATACCTGCAAAAACCCCTTTGACTCCCAACGAAGTCCCCGTAGCACCTTGGGAGATCATCTCTATAGATATAATCGGACCTCTACCCGAATCGCAAGGCAAAGATGCCATCCTCACCGTGGTAGACCGATTTTCAAAAATGATTCATCTATTTGCCGTTTCCTTTATGATAACTGCCAAAGGAGTAGCAGTCATATTCTGCGATCACATATTCAAACTCCACAGCACACCGAAAAAAGTCATATCCGATCGAGGCCCACAATTCGTGTCGAACTTCATGACCGATTTGTACTCCATCCTCCATATCGAAGGAAACCCCTCTACAGCGTACCATCCTCAAACGGACGGTCAGATGGAAAGGATGAATTCAGAGGTCGAACTATACCTTCGTACCTATGTAAATTATAAACAAAACGACTGGGTCAAATGGCTCGCCCTCGCTGAGTTTGCTCATAATCAGAAAACCTCCAGTGCTACAAACGCGTCACCATTTCTACTTAATTACGGCCAACAACCTCTAATTACCATTGATGGAAAAAGAGAAGTGAGGTCAGAGGAGGCAAAAGAATTTATAGAAAAGATGAAGAAAGCTCATGACGATGTGAAAGCCTCATTAGGCAAAGCTGCCGAAGAGATGAAAAAATACTATGATCGTAAAACTCGTGCTCCTGTCGTGTATAACGCCGGAGACCAAGTCCTTGTGGACGGAAAACACATCTTTACTGATAGACCCACAAAAAAGCTAGAGGACAAACGTTACGGTCCTTTCAAAATCGTAAAGAAAGTCGGCCTGGCCGCATACCAGTTGGAGTTACCTCCTACTTGGCGAAAACGCATACACCCGGTGTTCCATGAGTCACACCTGTGGCCCTATAAAGAAGGCGTCTACCCTTCACCTAAGAAAGAACCACTGCCACTGGTTATTAATCCACAGAAAAACGAATACGAAGTCGAGTCTATCATCAACGTCAGAAAACGCCGCGGAGGTATCGAATACCTTGTTCATTGGAAAGGCTATCCCCATGAAGAACGCACGTGGGAACCCAAGGCACACATCATGAATGCCAAGGGAGCATTAGCCGACTTCTACAAGAAAAACCCATCAGCAATGCGACAGGCACTGTTCGACAACTGTGATTGCGATATGTGCATAGAGAGAAAACCCATGTTCGAAACCGACCACTTCAAGGCGTACGCCACGTCGCTTACTCAACTTCCAACACACTTATTCGAAATACCATCGACTCAGGAGTGTCGATCTTGAAAAGGGGGTAATGTCAGAACCCGTCGAAAATCCACTACACTTTTCGCCACGGCTTGTGCTCAAACCTTATCGCACAGCCACAATCTAATCTTATCGGAATGTTCCAGCACATTCCATGACATTCCACGGAGTTCTATTACAATCTAGGTCTTCTAGATCCTACGCCCATTATGACGCAATTATGATATCACCGATGACATCATGCCCTTTACCCTATGCCTGCCCTAAACTACCATGTAGTATATAAGTAGTCGATCCCCATGTACTTACCTCTAAGTTTGGAATTCTCATCACATAGTCCATCCTAGTGTTTCTAGGTGTGGTCTGATAGTATCCCACTTCATGACAGACTTATACATGCTCCTACACATTCAAGGAAATCCATCTACTGCTTATCACCCCCAAACAGATGGACAAACCAAGTGAGTCAATTCAGAAGTGGAACTCTACCTCCGAATATACGTAAACCATCGACAGAATGACTGGGTAGACTGGCTAGCCCTAGCAGAGTTCATACATAATCAAAAACCAATAGTGCAACCAAGTCATCCCCGTTCATTCTCAACTACAGACAGCAGCCCCTAGTAAACGTCAACAGAACATGAAATGTTCGGAGCGAAGAGGCACAGGAATTTGCAAGTCAGATAAGAGAATCCCAATGACAAGCAAAGGAGGCGCTGGAAAAAGCAGCTAGCGAAATGAAAAAGTACTACGACCAAACTGTGAGACAAAGGGTCGAGTACAAGAAAGGAGATAAGGTGCTAGTGGATGGGAAAAATATAAAATCAGACCAACCCATGAAAAAGCTTGAAGACAAGTGTTATGGACCTTTTGAAGTAATAGAAAAGATAGGCCCAGCTGCTTACAAGCTAAAGATATCCCCTATGTGGCGAGGAATCCATCCCGTATTCCACAAATCACATCTATGGCCATATTATGAGGCTGTATATCCCTCTCAACAAAAGCCTTCACCTCCACCAGTGGTCATTGTCGAACAGCAGGAAGAATACAAAGTTGAACACATAGTCGACTCCCAAAAGCATAAAGGACATATCGAGTACCTTGTCCATTATGAAAGGTTACCCCTGAGAAGACCAAACCTGGGAGCCGAAAGAAAACCTCACCCACGGAAAGAAGGCTCTTCAAACCTATCTAAATGATCACCCAAATGCTATATGGAAAGCCTATGCTGATGACACAGAAGTGTGCGATTGCCCTTCATGCAAAGGACTTCCTCTCTTCCAAAATCCCACTTTCAAATCATTCACTTTTTTTCTCACTTGCCTTCCTTCACATCTGTTCAATATTCCCACTGTCTCAGAGCAACAGCCCTAAGAAGGGGGTAATGTCAGAACCATACATTTACATTTCTATTTCCCTTTATCTTATCTTATCTTATCACACAGCCACCATCTTATCAGGAATGTTCTAGTAAGTTCCATGATATTCCAAGCCTGCCCTTAAGACATGGTCTGTGCACCTGAGGCTGTACTATATAAAGGTAGTCAGTAGTTACATTGTATTTTCTCACGCTTAGAATTCAGTTCCTTGGACCATCACAGTTTGTGTGTGGTTGCCTGACAAAAAGCGGCTTTAGAAAAGGGAGCAGCTGAAATAAAAAAATAATATGATTGCATAGTGCATGCTCCCATCATATAAAAAGCTGGAGATAAGGTGTTAGTTGACAGAAAGCACATCCAATCAGCCCAACCAATGAAGAAACTCAAAGATAAATGCTATGGTTCTTTCAAAGTCATTAAAAAAGTAGGACCAGCTGCTTATGAGTTAGAACTCCCAAAAACATGGTAAGGAATCCACCCAGTCTTCCACAAATCACACCTTTGGTCATATACAGAAGAAAAGTTCCCATCTCAAGCCAAACCCACACCACCACCACCAATTATAGTAAAACAAAAACCCGAATATGAAGTCAAATACATTGTCAACTCTTGCAAATGCCAAGGCAATATAGAGTACCTCACACAATGGAAAGGTTACCCCTGCAAATATCACACATGGAAACTCAAGGCACATCTCACGAATGCCAAGGGAAAATTAAAAAAATACTGGAAAGCCAACTCTAATGCAACTTACAAGGCATAACTTGAAAATTGTAATTGTTCCCTTTGCCAAGGCACCTCCACTCTATTCACTGATCCCAACTTTCACAAATTCATTGTCTCTCTCACAAGGCTCCCCTCTCACCTATTTGATATCCCTGCTGTTTCAAAGCAATGTCAGGTCACTGACTCAAACTGAATCAGGCCAAAAGAACTGAATTCTAAGTGTAAGGAATACAATCTAACTACTAACTACTTTATATATCAGGGTCCAGTGTGCACAGACCATGTATCTAGGGCAGGCATGGAATGCCGTGGAACTTACTGGAGTATTCCTGATAGTGGCTATACAATAAGATAAGATTAGATAAGATGAGGTATGGGTAAGTATTGTGAATGAGGAAAAGATGGTTCTGACATTACCCCCTTCTTAGGGCTGTTGCTCCATAACAGCGGGAATATTGAAAAGGTGAGAGGGAAGTTGGATAAGAGAGGTGGTGAAGGATTTGAATTCATCTGTTGTGAACATAGGAGTTTTCTGTGTACAAGAAGGACAATCGCATGTCTCAAGGTAGGTGCATCAGATAGCATTCGGGTTTTCTTTCCAGTACTTTTCAAGGGCTCCCTTGGCATTTGTGAGGTGTGCCTTGGGTTCCCACATGTGATCTTCATGGGGATATCCTTTCCACTGTACTAGGTATTCAATTCGTCCTTTATGCTTTTGGAAATTGATGATGTAGTCGACTTCGTATTCTTCCTTCTATTAGATGATGATAGGAGGTGGTGGGGTTGGCTTGGATTGGGATGGGTATACTCCTTCAGTATATGGCCATAAATGTGATTCATGGAATACAGGATGAATTCCTTGCCACATAGTGGGGATTATCAGCTCATAAGTGGCTGGGCTGACCTTTTTGACAATTGTAAAAGGTCTATATCACTTGTTTTCGAGCTTCTTCATGGGGCGATCGCTTTTAATGTGTTTCCCATCTATCAACACCTTTTCTCTGGTCTTGTACTCAATTGGTTTTCTCATTGTCCAATCATAGTATTTTTTCATTTCTGCAGCTGCTCTTTCTAAGGCTTCTTTTGCCTGTTTCTGGAACTCTTTCATCCGCAATGTGAACTCCTGTGCTTCTTCACTTTGGATGTTTCTTGCTCCATCAACATTGACTATGGGTTGTTGGCCATAGTTGAGGAGAAATGGAGAGCTCTGTGTTGTGCTACTGGTCTTTTGGTTGTGTGTGAACTCTGCTAGAGCTAACCATTCCATCCAATCGTTTTGTTGGTGATTTATGTATATCTGAAGGTATAACTCTATTTTCGAGTTAATCTGCTCTGTTTGTCCATCTGTTTGTGGGTGATAAGCCATGGACGGGTTTCCCTGGATATGGAGGAGTGAATACAAGTCAGTCATAAAGTTCGATATGAATTGTGGTTCTCTATCCGATATCACTTTCTTTGGGGTTCCATGGAGTTTGAATATGTAATCCTGGAATATCATTGCCACCCCTTTTGCGGTGATCATAGAGGACACAGGAAATATATGAACCATCTTTGAGAAACAATCTATAATGGTTAAAATGGCATCCTTTCCTTTTGACTTGGGTAAGGGGCCTATAATATCCACTGAGATTATTTCCCATGGAGTGGACAGGATTTCATTTGGGGTCAAAGGTGTGTGTTGGGGCATTGTTCATTTTTTCGCCTTCTGGCATCTATCACACCCTTTGGTATATGTTTCTATGTCCTTTCATAGCGTGGACCAGTAGTATCGTGTCACTATCAAGTTGTGCATTCTTCTGGCTCCAGGATGGCCTGCAAGTGGGTGGTCATGGTTTTCTTTCATGATCTACTTGTGAAGCTCCTTAATAAAGGAAACATAGGTTAAGTTCTTCCATTTTATGATTCCATTCTTCCTACTCCAAGATGACTCTTTCTTTTCAAGTACTTTTTTTGCAAATTGTTCAGCTTTGATTTGCTACTGAGTGATTTGTGTCTCAATGCTCAACCATTTTTGGGCATGAACGTTTAAATTTTCCTCAAAAAACCTTTTTGGAAGTAATGTTTTGCTTTTATTGTCGTTGTTTACCCCCTTCTCATAGTCTGTCCTCTGGAATAGAGGATCAGCCAGATTTGTCTTGCCCAATCGGTGTTTGATAACAAAGTCATACTCTTGGATAATTTGTTGCCATCAGGCTTGACAGCAGGACAGATCTATGGGCTTTTTGAAGTATTCAAGATTTTTATGATCTGCAAGAACTTCAAATGGGTGTTTAGCACCTAGAAGGTACTGCCTCCACTCCTTGAGCACAAACATGATGGCTAACATTTCTAAGTCAGCAGCATGGTAATTTTGTTCAATGTCATTGAGCAATCTAGATATGAAGGCAACCAGGTGCCAAATTCCCCCTTGCAGCTGTGACAACACAGCACCTACTCTGATTCCAGACCCGTCAGTCTCAACTCAGAATGGGTCATCATCCATTGGCATTGCTAATGCTGGGGCTGATGTCAGTGTGTCTTTTAGAGTGTTCATAGCTGTCTGACACTCCAGGGTCCACTTGAATTCCTTAAGGAAACCAAGAAAGCTGCGTAGTTGCTTTTTCAACTATGGAACTGGCCATTCTTTTATGGCTTGTACTTTTTTGGATTCCATCTTGACTTTATCTTGGGATACAATGATGCCCAAGAACTCAGTTTCGCTGACCTCAAAATTGCACTTATCATGCCTTAGGTACAGGTGTTTCCTTTTTAATATCTCGAGAACTTCTTACACTATCCGTCTATGTTCCTTGAGGGTCTTAGTGAATATTATTATGTCGTCTATGTATATGACAACAAATTTGTGATCTATCAACTCCTTAAACAGGGAGTTCATCATTTTTTGAAAGGTCACAGGTGAATATGTTAATCCAAAAAACATTATGAGCAGCTCAAAAAGTCCTCAGTTCATCCTGAATGCTGCCTTCCATTCATCTCCTTCTTTCTTCTGTATGTTATTATACCCCCATCTTACATCGAACTTGGTATAGTACTTGGCAGATTTTAGCTTATCTACCAGTTCATTGATTAGGGGTAGTGGGTATCGGTTCTGTATTGTTACTGCATTTAGCTTTTGGTAATCCTGAATGGAATGGAGTCTACCATCTTTCTTCTTTATGAAGAAGAAAGCGGATGCAAAGGGGCTCTTGGATGGCCTTATTTGTCCAGACTTCAAATTCTCCTCTAAGAACGCATCTAATTCTTTCTGTTCTTCCAGTCCCAATGGATATGTTTTGCAGTCGATAATGTGTTCTCCTGGAAGGAGTTCAATTGCATAATCCCATGGTCTTCTGGGCAGGAGTTCATCAAATGATTCTTTGGCAAAGATGTCTGCAAAGTCATGTATATATGAAGGAGCTGCTTCTTTGAAGGTTTTCTTCTTCTTGGTAGTGTACTCTTTCACAGCTATCTCGTGGCTGTGTTTCTAATTAGTAAGTCAAGATCAAATTGGAACAGTCTATCGCCTTCAGAGTATTTTAGTTCTTCGTCTTCCTTGTCATCTTTGACTGCTTCTAATTTCAGCATGTAATCGTCTTCACACCAAAACTTGATTTGGCCTGTTGGCCACTCAATCTTTGGGTTATGAAGTCAAAGCCAATCATGTCCAAGAAAAACAGTATTTATCCTGAGGTCTGTAATTGATAGGGCTATCTTTTTGCTGTGGTCAGCTATTCTTAATTCAACCACAGCAAACTCGGTGTTCTGGCCTTCCTTGTTCAAGGAGCCATCAGCATTATATACTTTCACTGGCATAGGTAGTTTATTCATGATGATACCCTTGTCTTTTATGTACTCTCTATCTATGGCAGAGCCAGTACATCCTGAATCTACCAGCGCTTTTACTTCTAGGTCTTGCCCATCATCCATATGAATTATGACAGGTATCTCAAGTGAGTTTCTATGTCGTCTCTACTTGGATGCTTTCTTGAACCTAGGTTTTTGCTGGAGATCCCTTAGGAAGATCATTGTCTCCTCTTGTGATAGATCTCGGAGATTCTTTACTAGATCTTTATCCACTTCGAGATGTCTCTTGTGATGGACAAAGGTATTCAGGTGTTCTACTGCCCTCTCTTTACTTCCGTGAATTTGGCATCATATCCACCCTACTGACCATGGATCTATGGAGTTTAACCATTGATTCCTTATCCATCTTACACCTGTGCTTTCAAATCCTTTGTTTTCTTGCTCTGTTTGATCTTTGAAGCAGTTGGTCTCATGTATTACAGGAGTTTGGATTTTTTCAATTATTAACTGGGCAATTTGATCTCAGAGTTTTATCTCAAAATCTTTATCAGAATGATTAAAAAGAAGGATTTTCACCTTCCCTCTATAATTGGAATCGATTACTCCAGCTCCAGTGGCTATAGAAGCTTTTACAGCCAGACCGGAATGTGGAGCAATGTGGCCATAGTGGCCCAGCTCAATGGCAAAACTCATTTTTGTGGATACTACTGCCTGGCCTCTAGCCAGAACTGTCACTGCTTCACCAGTGTACAGATCATACCCTGCTGCTCCAGGGGATCCTTGCATGGGAAGTGGAATTGTCCTGTCAGTGTGTACCACTTCAAGAATGCCTCTTTCATTTTTTTTGTGAGCAATCTCCAGGACTTCAGAGTCACTCAGGGTTTTCCATGGTTTATCCAAAACCAACTCATTTTTGTTATCTCTTTTTAATATTTTAATGACTTTCATTGTCAGTTCAGCCTCAGACTTAGTCTTTTTTGTAGTATCACAAGGCAAAACAGCAAATCCATTGCTATTATCTATTATAGGCAAGCACAGTGAACTACAGAGAGAAATTTCATTCTTAAGCAACTTAGAGTGGCTGCCTTCTAATCGTTTTCGCCAAAACCCTGCTCATTCTTCTCCACAATCTTCATGGCATTGGTGAGCTTCTCTTGGTTTTGGTAAAATATCTTCACACCCTTGAACTCAATGAATCACATTCTTTGCAGAGGGTTTCATGGAGGGTGATCTTGGCATGGCCATTTCTTTCCACACTTAAAACAAAGTCCTTTGGTGCATGCTTCCCCAATATCCATTGACATGCCACTTCCTCCGAATGTTCCAACTGAACCAGCATTCAGTGTCAAAGTCAGCAGTGGCTGGGACTGTTACAGAGTCCCAGAAACAGGAGGGGTTCTATTGGAGTTGGGGATGGAACTCGTGGCCACGTCTGTTCCTCCAACTCTGATTAAAAGGTACTTTAGCCAGGTTCTGGGCCTTACGGAGTTTCCTTGCTTGGATGGCTGCCTCAGCCATATGCAAGTGCTTCTTCCATTTGGTCAGGGATGTGGAGAAGGTGAGACTCAGGAAACCCTGTTCAGCAAAGGATAAAATATCCTCGCAAACTCCTTGCTGACACACTCTGATTAACGTCTCATCAAATTCAGCATTGTGCTCCATGCCAGCCTCTGCCATAAGCTGCGAGAGCTGGTTGAAGAAGTCTTCAACTGAGTTTGAATCTTGCTTCAGGTTCATCAGCTTCTCATATGCTTCACGTCTGGCAGTTGCAGGGCAGAATTGACCCTCCATGACATCTTGGAAAGTTTGCCAAGTGTAGTCCAAGGTGGGACTCAAAGTAGAGGTTCACGAATCTCTGTGTGGAATTTTCTTCATCGCCCCCCATGAAATCTAATGCAATGATAACTTTTTGATGGTCTGAAGGTGTCGCCTCAAACCCCAGGAAGTAGTTTCGAAGGCATGTCATCCATGCCTTGAACTTCAACTTTTCACCTTTAAAAACAAAAGGCTTTGATGTACAACTTTTTCCAAGGTGGGGACCTTGTTGGATCTGGGGGGACTGAGGTCTTGGCACACTGTGCACAGCAGCGGGCAGCTCTTCCTCAAAGTTCAAATTCTCCTCTTCGGGTTTGCTCTCCCCAAGGCAGCGCAAGGGCTTCTTGCCCTTGTTTGACTGTCTGGAAGTTCACTCCTGTGAGCAAGGGTTCATTCTCTGCAAGGCCCTCTCAGCCTAGTATTGCATAACAGTTGGGGGCTCAGGTGGGAAGGGATGCATGAGGGCATTCACCTTATAATGGTTTTGCCAGTCGGCATACTGGGTGCTAAACAGTAAGATTTCATCTTTATAGATGGGTTCTCCTGTCAAAAGGAGAGCAGAAGTGGACATTGTAGGCATATTTAGAGGGGTAGAGTCAGTAGGATTTATCTGTATCTGGGGTGTAGACTCCAAGCTCACTGGTTCCTGACTTGTGTCTCTTACCAGTGATCTAGAGTGATGGTGGGAATAGGGAGTGGGCATAAACAAAACTCTGTAATCTTCAATGGTCTCCTGCAGGGCTTCTTCTTTCCACTTGCAGGTAGATGGCATTACTCAGAACAGTGCTTTTATAGACAAAAGCACAAAAAACTTGGGTAGACATATAAAACGGTGTCGAACAATGCTATAACGGAGTATTCTCTGACAAGTCTTAACTGCAAGGGCTTGTAATGTGTGGGACCAGATGTTTCATCTATCCCTAGACACCTCAGCAGCCCCAGCATGGGTAGGGGATTGGCAATATCAGTGTCCACTTGGTTAATCCAAAGCAAGGGTGTATCAATCAGATAATGGTGATTCACCGTCGTTTGTTGAGTGAACAAGCACTATTCTCCCTTAACTCTGGGATCTGAGTATATGATCTTTGGCGAGGTGCCTCAGATTGGAAGGTGGATAACTTTGTGCGAAGAGCACTTGGTTGGAAGTGTGGGAGAAGAAGAGAAGACTTAAATGCTAAAGCCTAATGGCTTGGTAGAACTATCTCCTTTTGAACTAAAAGGAATAGGCGATGTTGAAAACTATTGAGGAAATCAGTGGGCTTGCGAGGGCAACACTAAATGTGCTGTTGTGCTCGGATCTTGTGAGTGGGAGCTACAGCTTGACCAGCTCTTGGGCACAGGGTAGTGATAAAAGTGAAGAGTTGAGAGAAATGCAAGCTCATTGTGAACGACAATGAGCAAGTGAAGAAGATATGCTTAGAATTATGTCAGGTCACTGACTCAAACTGAATCAGGCCAAAAGAACTGAATTCTAAGCATAAGGAATACAATCTAACTACTAACTACTTTATATATCAGGGTCCAGTGTGCACAGACCATGTATCTATGGCAGGCATGGAATGCCATGGAACTCACTGGAATATTCCTGATAGTAGCTATATGATAAGATAAGATTAGATAAGATGAGATATGGATAAGTATTGTGAATGAGGAAAAGATGGTTTTGACAAGCAATAGCTGTAAAAAGGGGGTAATATTAAAACTATTGTTTCCTTTATGATATTTTCCTCTTATCTTATCTTATCACACAGCCACCCAGTTATCTAGGATCTTATTGGAACATTCTAGCATATTCCATGCTGGCCCTAAGCTGGTCTGTGCATGATACCTAGTAGTATATATAGTAGCCAGTAGAGTAGCATGTACTTTTTTATGCTTGGAATTCTATATCTTAGGCCTTTACACTTTGTGGACTGATCCTGTTAGTAGCTAGTATTGCCTCAAACCACTTATTTTTATTTCAGTCATTTTATTATAAAATTATTACATATAGAGATAAAATCATGGTTTTTAACTGTGGCAACACTAGCTACAGCCCATAGTGCCACATTGCCATAGGCTAGCTACAGCATCATAATACTCTGGCATACAATATTATTCACTACACTTCTCACTACACTACTCACTACAATTTTTACTACACTCTTTGCTACACTCTTTGTATACTTGTTCACTATACTCCTCACCACACTTTTGACTACATCCATCACTACACTTTTGACTACAATTTTGACTATACTCATTACTACACTTTTGACTACACTTTGACTATACTCATTACTATGCTTTTTACTACACTCATTACTACACTTGTCACTACACTCATCACTACACTCTCTATACACTTGTTCACTATACTTTCATCTATTCTTGTTATACTCTTTGACTATATTTTTTGCACTACACTGATAATTATACAAACACAATATAAATCAAAATCAAGTATACAGTATTCCACATCTCACCATACCCTACATTAATTACAATTAGCAAGAATATAAACTTGCTAATACGCACCTTGCATAGAATCTAGCTGAGCATCTACTCAATGGCAAGACGAAATCCAATAGAGTAGAGGGTTATGTGCCAAGGGTCTCATTGATGGTCAATCTCGCACCAACAGAGAGTTTACAGCAAGGTAAGATTGCATAGAACTAGCTTAGAGCATACATGAAGAAGACAGCACTATTTATACTATGGAAGATCCACACACGGACCAAGGAACATGATGGAATTCTGAAGAAGAATTTCATAGAAAGGAAAAAGTGTCCTAAAAGGGATGAGACAATAACCAGCCATGGAGATGTTTAAGAAGTCTGAAAGAACATTCCATCAGAAGAAAGCTAAGGTCATGAGAAAGAGAAGTTGGCCCAAGTGGAAGTACTAGGCTTGTTAGAACAATCCAAAGGGAAATAGGTAAAAGAAAAAGAAATATCCTCGGCATACTGCTCTACCATAACATTACCCTCCTCATAGCTTCAAAGGACCGCCTCAAAGACTACCTTGACAACATTCTCCACTACTATCTCAAAGTTCCAGCCCTGAAAGGTCGCCCTTGTTGTACACAACGTCATTATTATCAAAATCAGAGGCCAAGAAAGCATAACAGGCCTTGGGACATGTGTTAGCAAGATGGGCAGAGGATCCACAACATGCACAAGGACAAAAGGGGCAGTGGCAGGAAGGGTGACCAGGCACATGACAATATGGGCAAATACGCAAAGGGCATCGCCCATGAGTATGGCCAGGTGTCAGAACCACAGAAATTCCTGGTTCTTGACTGCCTCAACACTTCCTAAATCCAAGCTATGCATCGTAGCTTCCTCATGGTCGCTACTCTTATTCCTACATTATGCTATGAGATGCACTCGCCTTCCGAGATTCCTCGTTTAGCATTCTCTCATAATAGATGTCAGCGATACTTCAGATGCACCTGCTTAACAGGTTTCCTTCAGTACTCGTGTCCATTCCTTCATCTATATGCTTATGCATAACTCCTGCTAGATGCGCTCATACCTTGAGCTTTCTAGTAGTTGTCCATTTCCTTTATCTTATCTTATCTTAGATCCCTTCTAATAGATGTCGGCTATTGCTGATACTCTTTATCTTATCAGGAGTACAGCCATCCTAGTTCATATCGCTGTCTCTTATAGTTTATCCGCTTACACGCGTATTCCTTACCTTATGGACACTCTAGGCCATTCTAGCCTTTATATCACTAATCATGACATCACTATGATGTCATTCCATTTCAGGACTTCTTCTTATCTATGACCTCATGCCCATAGACCAG
>JBBPQW010000629.1:0-15571 GCA_038092695.1 Boletus rubropictus
GCTATTTCTCTAGATGATCGTCAGCTTGTCAGTGGAGGAGAGGACTCGTGTGTCCGTGTATGGGAGCTGAGGGAGATTGCCCCCTCACTCTTTGAAGACGTTCCCCAGGTAACTGATCGTAAAGTACGTTCCTTTCTATCTTGACGCCTATGCTAGCTAATTTCTCCAACCCGAAGTCTCTCCAGTCAACGGATACTCGTCCTCCACTCATATTCAACGACAAAATGATCACTTCAAGACCCTCCAGTGTATTCACAAGTCGCAATGTACCATCTCCGAAGAAGACCAAGATAGAACGGGAGCGTGAGGCGATGGAAGCGTTCCTGAAGCTGCAAGAATTAAAAATAAGCAAGATTGAAAAGCACGCCGCTATACTCCCTGACCCCATGAAGGGATCGCTTGCCATGACTACATCTACAGACAACGAGATTCATCCTGACATCGCCCCTACGTCAGAGCAGATTCAGGAAGGCGTGGCTCAGGAGCCCGCGGATGCAGCCGCAACGGCCGCCGCTTTCTCTGTACGCGGAGCTGGCAATGCTGATCCGCCATACACTGCTCTCTCTCCGAGAAAGATCAAAGAAGACAATTTAGATCATAGAATTCTACCCCGTCGAAACGCGATGAATGTCACTTCCACTCGCACTGACAAAGACAGTAAAGAGAAATCCGTATGGGGCTCGGTGTGTGAATTGCCAATGGATCCTCTTGTGTAAGTTAATTTTGTTTCCACACAGGGCGGTGATGAATCTTATCGAATTCGTCTTGTATGTTTGACGATTTGGTTTTATCCTGTTACTTCCCTTCTGATTGATTATTTCATAGGACCCGTTCACATCAAAACCAGGCGACGAAACAACGACCGAATACGAGAGGCCAACAGTGGCACGGAATATCTACGGCATGTGAGGCATTACTGCTAAAGTCGACCTGCACATAGCTCACCACGTACGGTAGCCCACCTGATTTGCCCTTCGATCTAACAAGATATGTTGTAAATGATGACCCGTTTCCACGTTCGCTTGGCAGAACTGGAGTCCCTTTTCAAGGCACACTCCGAGGGAACTTTAGGTCCATCCGAGTTGCGTTGTCCTCGGATCTTCATATTCAATTGACTCATCTCCTGGTTCAGGTTGGATTAAAAGTGATAGCCAAGCTTTTGAACAAGAGGAATCTTGGGCTCGAGATAAAGGTCTGTTTTGTGAGCGTCATCGTCTGCGTCAAGCATCTGATTGCCGCGTAGCGATTGCGCCAAAAGTTTGACAGCTTGCTAAAGCTTGATCACAATAACGTTGCACCCTTTCTGGGCATTATCGAGATCACAGGTTGTTTTGCTTTGGTTTTCCCATGGATCTCAACTCGAACTCTCGCAACTTGCTTCAATCCCTTCATCGACAAACAAACTGCACTTTCAAGACTTGTGTTAGTAAGTACTTGTCCCATATCCGATGCGTAGAATTACTGGAAGTCGACATCACAGGTCAACGATGTTGCCGTGGGACTGCGGTATTGTAATAACCAGGTTATCAATACAGTTGTTTAGTCATTGACGCATCACGTAGTGCATTCTCAGTCTATCACACACGGGAATCTCTCTAGTGTGAGCGTGGTATTACGTGCTATGTCTCATCTACTCACTTTTAAGCGTTACAGTCAAGCATACTCATTCGCATCAACGGAAGAGCGTGTATTACCGATTCCGGTCTTTGGTCCTCTATGGTTGAGCTCTCGGGTCAATCAATCACCGAAGTATACGAGGTAAACGGAACACTCTCCTGGGCTGCACCCGAGCTTCTGCAGCCAAACATGGGGGGTTTATCAATGGTCGGTCCAACGCCCGAAAGCGATGTGTACGCGTTTGGCTGGATCATGTGGCAGGTTCGAGTAGTTCTGACCTTTTCATTCGAAATTGCTATTGAGCTTGTTACCGCCTCTACGCGCCTGTTTGCCTTTGCAGATTCTTACTGGCAGACCACCACACCTTTTCCCCTCTCGCGATCCGCAAGTCCTACTTTCAAGATCAAGGAGCTTCCTCCTCGATTATCGCTCCTCTACATTGTTTACCGAAGACCAGCGAACCTTTTTACGGCGATGCTTGTCGGCTGTGGACAGTGGGCAATCACGACCTTCCGCCACAGAGATCGTTGAATTTGTAAAGGGACAACTGATTGCACTCGTGATTTCAATGCAGGAGGACAAAATAGAAAGAAATGTAGGAATACCCTCTGGATCTCTCACGTCGTAGGGAAGGTCAGAAGCTGACCGCAACTTGTTTCTAGGATGCAGACGCGTTGGCCTCCGTTGATGATGGGCTGGAGAAGGAGTACGTCTGCGGCTGAATCAACAATGGGCAGCCATGCAACAGTCGACTTCCTATAAACGAAGTCAGGGAACACTTGAGTGCCGTCCACCCGGATGATCAGTCTGTGTGCCTATGGGGCGACTGCGGTGAGGGGGTCACCAGGAATGGCCTCCCTTCACACATAAAAGAGAAGCATCTCTAGTATCCTGGGTATGTCAGACACTATGCCACTTGCTACGGCTCAAGGGGGTGGTTGTGAAATGCGAGATTTCTTGTCATGTTGTCATTACTGGCCTTGCAATATAAAGACGAGAAGGGTTGAATATCATCGCTCGGTTCAGTGAGACCTTTCGTATTACGTAGTCCATTGGCGCGTCTCGCTGAACACGACGGTGAAGCTTTGGAGTGCAATGGTACCCGAGGGTCTCAAGGTGACCATCAAGTACCGCGGCGCAAAATATGACCAAGTCGCCTCCCCTACAACATCTTCCTTTGCATTCGCCATCCTGAAAAAGGACCTTATCCATCTCCGCGTGCACTCCCCGTCCCAGAAGAACGTCGAGCGCGTGAACGGGTCGTTTATCCTCCACTGGCCCACGGCTGAGATGAATCCAAAGGTAGAGGGATTAGCCGTGCGTGGACGGTGCTCTGTACTGTATTGGCTGTGTTGTCGCGCTGATATGATCCCGGCGCCGTGATGCGTTGGATGTTTAGGACTCCCTGTATACGCGCTGGCTTAAACTATGTAATGACGATCCAGAAGCGCTCACTCTCCGAGAGTCTCTCTCAATGTGAGCCCTTTTCGTCTGTTCTGCGTGGATCTCACTGAGAAGGGTTGCTTCGTGACCCGCTCACTCGCTTACTTCCCGTGCGTTATATCGCTAGAGAGTCCATCACGTTGACGCAAGAGCAAGTCGTTCGTTCTCTCTGCATACCGTCTTGGCATTGCTGACCCAAGTGTTTGTTTTCTTAGCGGTGTCTTGATTCGTTCTACCGGTGTTCCACTAGGATCATTCGCGGGAAGACGGGGTCCCTTGCCAGATATAGCGCAACAACCTGTCCCCGTGAAACCGCAAGCACCACCACAACTTCCTCCTCCTCCAGGGCTCCCGCCTGGTGCCGTTCGTTCGCCCTTCATGCTGTACTTTTCAGCATTTCTCATTTGGTTGCATGACAGCCTGAGTTGGACAAGCAACTTCCCCACCTAAAGAGACGGATGAGTACCGTCGAAGGCCTGTCGAGTCCGACAAGACAGAAGCTGGACATCCCAGACGTACAAAACACGACTCTACTCCCATTGACCAACACCCAACTCCAACAAACCGACCCGCCCACATTCCCCAGAGCAGAGCGACAATCCGAGTCATCCACCCTTGGGGACGCAGCGAAAGTGATTCCCCAGCTCACGCCAGACGATACCACGCCCTTGGTGACGCATGTACATGCGCCTACTCTGCCGGTTCCTCCAGAACCACGGCCAGTGCCTCTCTCGCCACAGCTAGAACCTGGCGAGATGACCCCACGCTCGCCTCTCGTCTTCCCCACGCCCGTCTCTGGTCGCTCTCCTCTGGGTTCGGGTTCGGGACCTCGTCCGCACCCTGCCTCGCCTCACCCGAGCTCACCGCCGTCGGGCAATGGCGATCATGCATCACGTCGGCGGGTTCGCGATGTGGGGCGGCTGACGCGTGAGCTGTGGGATACGCGTCGACAGCTGACGGATATGCAAGCGCGCGAACAAGTCATCCTGGACGATCTCGAGAGGCTCGGTGCGCGACCTGAGAGTGCCGATGTGGGTACGGGTGCAAACCAGAACGGTGTCTCGCGAGATGGTACGTATACGTTCCTCGGTTCAGTCAGTGCCGAATCATGTGTGTTGCCTAACGCGGATGTGGCGTTTGACAGAATTGTCGCGATTGGAAGCTGAGCTGACGGTGGAGAGAACGAGGAGAATGCGTGCAGAGCAGGCGTTGAGCGATGTGGAGAGGGAGTGTAGAGCACCGTTTGTCGTCCCGGCGCTGTTCCAAGCGTTCATGAGTATTTCCGAACTATCAAGCTGAGCTGTGCCCAGTCTTTGATTGCTCCCATCGTCTGGGTTACCATGGTAGGGAGACATGAAGTTGTTGGTGTACGAGACTGTAATCTACTGCTTGGTTGGTGCCCATCGATCGTCACTGAAAGCTTGATTAGACGTTGAGTGTAGTACGATCCGATACAGAGCATGTTACTACTTGACTGTCAAGGCAGGTAAAACTAGCAGGGTAGCATCGCCAACACTCAAAAGTCAGAATTAATACACACGAGCGGTGCCAGCGAGAACCAGTACACAAACAACCGGCTACCCGGCCGCATGGCGAAAGAATGAAAAGAAGAAAAAAGGCGACACGCGACACGATCCCGGCAGAGACACGACACATGTTCAGGATGGCTAGAGTCTCTGTCGCTTGGAGAACCTGCGAATGTCTACATCGGCGGCTGTCCGCTCAATGTGGTCGAACACGGAACCAAGTGCGTGCGCGAGGTCCGGAGACACCGGGCCGTTCGCAGCGACCATCATGTCCTCGAATTTACGCTTCAGACCATCGAGTTGTTCCGGGGAGAAATAGACGACGGGTTGCTGGTGTAATAAATACGTGAGCATACACCGTCATTGCAAGGCTTGTCATCGTACTCACAGGGCTGTGCCTTGCTTGAGGTGCGACGTCTTCGGCTGTGAGTATGTTCTCTACCACCGAATGTTCCTCCTCCTGCGCGCTGGGATGCGGGGGTGGTGGAAAGATGGGGTGTACTACTGGTGGAGACCCAGGGGGAGGAGGCATCGGATGGCTCACAGGTGGCCCTGGTTCCACAATCAAATGTGGCGGATGTTGCATATTCGCAAAGACTGGCGGCGGCGGCGGGGGTGGCGGCTGGACGGGGACTGGAACCGGAACGGAGGCTGGTGTCGCGTCAAGCTTAAACTCGGACGTATGCGGTGGCCGTCGAAAGGAAGCTGGAAAGCTTGGGTGTGCATCGGCGTGCGTCATGCGTATCCGCAAGAGGTGTTCGTTGTCGTCTATGACGGTGATACGGAGCCAACCACCGCAATGGTAACGTGTGATGCGGCTCCGTGATTTGCGATCCGAGTCCTGGGTACGGGATTTAGACTGTTCGCCTTCCAGTTGGGCACAGAAGTAGGTGACGACGGTGGACTTTCCGCCACGCTTTGTCTTCTTTTGGCTAGAGGTAGATTAGTGTGATCAACTAGACAGAAAAGAGGGCATGGGGAAGGAAAGAGGACGGACTTCCAATGGTAATCCGACGCCTCGGCCAAATAATCTCTTATTCGATTCGAACGATTGTACAGATGTTCACCGGCGACAAAGAACCCGGGAGGTACGCTGACCATGGTATCAAAGTCGAAAGGGCGATTCTTGTTGATGGTAACGAGGTTGAGAAAGTCGTCAAAGGACATGGCGGCGGTTGCGATCTGACCGCGACCAGATGTTTCGGCGACCATCTCCGAGACGACCCTGCGTGCGTTCTGTTTTTCCATGCAAGCTGTGCAGACCTTGAGATGACCTCCGCCCGTGCGCCGTGGAGGAAATGTGTGAAGAGGACCGGTATAAGAACATCGGGTGCACTTTTGAGCGAGGGATTGTTCGCAGTCGGCTGGGATGCTGAAGGTGTGCGGGGAGGATGAGGACGAGGAGGATGTCGCTAGAAATGCAATACGGTTGGATGGTGATGGAAAGAGACAGAGCGGGGATGAACTTACCTTGCATGTCGGTCGTCCTGCTCTTTCTTATCCCTGTCCCGTGTCATGAGTCCTGACATTTCCATGGCATCACGTGACCACTCTACTCTACTACCAAGTCTACTCCGCGAACGACATCGCTCCAGTCGTCCAAGTGTTGTATCATCCGCACACATTTAGCACGGATGTCCCTCTCTGCATCTTTCCCAAGTACGAGGTACAATGGCCACTCACGCCCTGCGGCAACACCCTCGCCTCGAACGACATCGACCACAGCGTTCATCGCCTTGACTGGATCACCCGGTTGCTTGCCAGCTATGGCACGAAACCCGATCGCTGAATCCGTCCGTTGTTCATCGTAGTCAGGAATCGGATTGGAAACATCAAACGGATTTCTGTAGATCCCTTCGGTCCTGAACGCGCCCGGCTCGACGATCAGCACCCGAATGTTCAGCGGCGCCAACTCGACTGCGAGAGTTTCACCCATCGCTGAGCGTGTAGCTTCAGTTTGCGAAGGAATCGAAGAAGAAGTCTTTTACTTTGTATGGCTGCTTTGGCGGATCCGTAGAACCCTGGGACGGTTATGAACAACAATCCGAGGAGACGCATTGCAGCGCACTGACCCAGACCCTATCAACGTGGTTGAGTACCGACGACGACGAGAATCAAGAAGCACCAAGCACCCTTATTTCCGGTTTCCAAGCACTACGGCTCCCCAGGATGACGACGGTTCCGCTTCTCTCTTCCTCAAAGACGATCCGAGGTCAGCATTTCCGAGATACGAGTCACTCTAGGCTTACGTCTGCGCATGTGTGGCAATATCGCATTGGTTACGTTCATCGGGCCAAGGAACCCCACTTGATGCTGTACGATCATCGTTTGAATGCTGGTACATCCAGTTCGCAACGAGCCTGCAAACGCGATGGGTTCTCACTCACCCCCCTTCTTCGAGAAGACTGGGGATGCCGACGCCAGCATTGTTCACGAGGACATCTATACATCCCCATTTCCCGGCCGCCTCTTCTACCACCGCCTTGATAGTTTCGGGAGGCGACGTAATATCAAGCGACAACAAGTAAAGGTTGGGCGAACTTGCGAAATCCTGTATTTTGTCAAGATCGCGCGCTGTTGCGACCACACGATCTCCCCGAGAGAGGACTGCTGTGACGAGGCGCCGACCGAACCCTGAAGAAGTCCCTTAGAACGAGCAACGTTAAAACCGAGATGTTAGGAGCGGTCGGGTTCTTGGATACCTGTTATGAACCACACCTTCTGTCTCGCCATGATACCGTATCAGACCGAGTGACCTGCACGAATACCTTATCGTTGGTCTGTGTAGCGTGATATAACCGGCACTTGCATCACACGAACAAACTTCACTGAGGACTTCTCACAGCCCTCATAGCAGAGCACAGATCATGATGCAGAGTAACATGGTGGTAGCCAACGTTACAATCAATGGATGCGATACCATCAAGCCGGCATGAGACACCGTACAGACACATCGCACGGTTGAGTGAACCAAATTAAACAGGGCGAAACCATCAAGTACACTACCGAGCGCTCTTACCCACCTTGCGTGCCCGTCTTTTCCGGCCGATCACTGATCCAATGATTTCCCCCGGTTTCACCGATTCTTCTTTGAACCGCACAGTCTTGATAGGCTTAGCTTGGTCGGATGACAGGCGGCGTTTCTTGGACGAGGGCTCTTCCGTACTACTGGGGGCAGACTTCCGGGTATGATGTGATTGGGACTATAGAATGCGGTAAGCAACTCCATTGCTGCCGATAGGAAGCTCGCCAGTTTCACCTTTTGTGCTGTTCGGCGCTGTACAACTTGAACATTCTCGATGGAAAACTCCACAATAAGGGTTCCCCTGGACTTGGACGGGGCCTCCATCTCGTTCGTCATCCGTTTTATCCTAGCCTCGTCTGGGTTTTCCTTCCCTCTCTCCTTTGCAACGAGATCTGTAAGCTCCTCCTGCCACCACTTATTAAAATGTCCCGTGACATCCTTGTTATTGTTAGCCCATCGCAGTACGCGTAGCGCATCGGCATGTGTGTGCATTTCAACGAAACCGTAACCGCGACTGCGACCTTTCCCGGTGACAGGGTCGACACGATCTAACTGGCGTACGATCTTTGCTTGCTTGACGCTCGTAAGTCGCACCGCCTTAGTCTTACGTTTCGTCGTCTTGATGTCATCATGCTCTCCTTTGAAGGCATCCTTGCTGTTTTGGTCTTCAACTTTAACAGGCTCGGTGAGTTCATCGGGGCTGAGGTCTTCCCGGTTGCCCTTTTTGACATCACTATTGAACTCTCGAACGCTGTGGATCGCGAGTCGCTTGAGAACACGCTCGGTAACAAACAGTGGTATTTGACGTATGCTGAGTCGTGTCTTGGAAACATAAAGAGAGGTGTTGCCGCGGAGCATCGTTCTGCGGGCGTTGAAAGAGTTCGTACGTTTCTCGAGCTCGACCCCGGGAATTGTCTCGGCGGCAGGGCTGTTAGGTAAAATTACTAGGACGTCTTCAGCCAGAATCAGTTAGAAAGGCAACGGGACGACATGCCTCCTTCGCGCAACAGGTAAAGATTTCGTTTATCTGCCTTTTCTCGACTCTTTTCTCCATCTTCTTTGAGTCTTGTAGCTTGTTCTCTTGTAACTGCGCGGACAACATCAAGCGTTCGACCATGCAGCACCAAATTTTTCGCTAGGCCGGCGGACGGATCAGGGGTGAGGAGGGAGAATGGGTTTTTGGGAGGCTGTAGGTCTGTATCCATAGACCGTAGACGCTTGCTCACCTGCGTCTGGGTACCCGTGGTCTCTGCACGCAACATTTCGCCTTGCTCGATGGCCTTGTCCGCGTCTTCTTTGTTCCAAAAACACGCGAATCCAGTTCCCCGGGGACGTCCAGTTTCCGAATCGACTGTAAGGCGGACATATCGAAGTGAGCCAAAGGCTCGGAATCTGTCATCGCGACTAGGTGGACTGTACAGAGAAAAGAAAAGGAAAAACATACAGCGTTCGTATTTCATCCTCCGTAGCCGTGAATGGAACGTTGCGAATGAACAGTGTGTTCCCGGTGTCGGTATGGGGTAATTGTGGTTTTCTGGGCAATTCGTCGTCGGTATCGTGAGGGTCATCTTCCCCATCTTCGTCCTCTGAACCCTCTTCGTGTAGCCCTAGTCGTTCGTGTTCACTGTCAGTCTCGCTTTGTTCGCCAAGGCCCACGAAACTTTCTGCATCATCCATTTCCACGTCGTTTTCTACCCCATCAACCACTTCAACCTTTGCTTTCTCTTTCACCCATCTTTCCTTGCTTAGTGCCCAGTCTACCGCGATTACCCGCTCTTTTCCCCCACTGTCAGTTTGTTCGAGCTCCTCCACCACCTCTTCCCCATCTTTCGCTGTGATGTTTTGACGCTTCTTTTCCTCCCGACGCTGCTTCTTCCTCTTTTGCTTGTCCAAGACGATATCGCTCGCCATGCCAGCCGCAACTTTCATTCCATTACACTTTTCCAACGCGGATTCAGCATCTTTCTTGCTCAACATCCAAACGAACGCGAAACCCTTGGACCGAGGTGTTTGCTGGGGTTTCTTGGTCTCCGCCTCGCCCTCGACCTTGACATCATCGACTTCTGCCATTGGGATATGAACCGAGTGGATAGGACCATACGGTAGAAAGATGGCTCGTAAATCCTGCTCGGTAACGTCGAAGGGAAGGTTTCGAACGATAAGACGACTAGCTCGGCTCGGCGTGGTCCCAGAGGTAGTTTCTGCAGGGGATACGATGAAACGTGAATCACATACATGAATAAATGGCTGAACGCAGATTGGAGAAATAATCTATACTTTTGACAATAGCTTTGGTGAGATTATCCAGTCGCTTTTTGAGCGTGACAGAAAGTAGGCTGCCTTTAAAAACATGGGCATGGAGTCTACTGGCGGCATCTTGCGCAAGACTGGATGAGGAAAACAATACGTGTGCTAGACTCAGCCGTAAGTGTCCTGAAATTAACAAGGGAGACGAGGAGATTACCCGTCGACGGATCTTCACTTGCAGCAATCTTTGCTGGCCATTCCACATTCTCTGCACCTTCGAATTTGCGGAGCTTCTTCCACAATTCCTTTTGGTTGATCGAAGACGGCAAGCCAGATACGACAACTGTCCGAATAGCAAGAGGATCATTGACCTTCTGCGCTCGTAAAGTCCGTGCAGGTGTCTTTTTTTCTTTCTCCACATCCTCGTCCTTCGGCAAGTCTTTCGTCTTGTTTTTCGGCTGAGGAAGAGGTGAGGAATGGCAAGAGAGTGCAGAACGCAACATGAAATCACTTTACTTCCAGCCCACTCCACTCGTATACTTCTACCGTTGATATTCATGCCGCTCGATGCGATTGACTCGAGTGCTGTCTGAGCATCCTCCTTGATGGAAAAGGAGACGTATCCGACGCCCTTTGAAACACCGGACCCATGCTCGAGGACGACGAACGCGGTGCGTACAGGTGCGAGATCAGAGAAGGCGGTCTGGAGATCGGTTGATGTCGCGTCGTATGGTAAGTTCGAGACGAAAAGCGTAGAACTGTGCGATCTCGATGAGTCGTGCTCTGTTTCGAGTTCAGGAACACTCACCCATGGCTATGGCTGCTATTCGGCCGGGTCTCATCGTCCCTCGCCTTGCGCTTTCCCAACGTATTTGTCGCCATGGCGCGCATCGACTTTCAACGCGAAATGGCAGGATTTCCGAGCTGATTGTTTGGCATTGTTTATACTACTCTCGCCTTTCGAACAAACGCTAATTGAATGAGGGCCTCTTCTCCATCGTTTGCCATTTGGTACGTGCTCTCACTTGACTTCAACAAGTAGTAATGAGACTGTTCTCTTCGAGAGGTCTTGCTGTAGGGTCGGTCCAACTCTGCGGAGCCGCTTCCGTGTAGTTGTCTCCAGATCTTGTCTGACTTGACATTCGTCCCTACTCCACCCGGTGGTATCCCCAAACATCCACGCTTACCTCCTTCCCTAAAGCTGCCATCCTTTTCATTTCCAATCAGCTATTCTTGTTCTTAATCTCATCGGACCAAAGGATCCTTGGACGAACGTGGGTGTTGGGTAGAGTTTCATTTCCTATCTAATGCCTCGGTCTGCCGTGTCGACACAAAAGAGAGCGTTATCAGCAGCCTCATGGGCAGGAACCGGGGTGGTTCCAGCGTCAAATGAGCCTACAACTCACCCCCTCAACCCCTTATGCCCCCTTTTCCCACTGAAAAATGACGATGCCGCGTTTACCACTCTCCGCTCGGCAATCATTTCCGCCTTTTTCTACGAGACATTCCGTGGGTGAGAAGGCCGTCTGATGAGGGTCACGTTGTCGTTGCCAGGTCTATACCACCTTGCATGTCTTTGACCCCCGACGATGTTGCATGAAATACAGCCTAATGGTGCATGCCCCATGTGCGTTCATGATTCTAGACACAGGTAGGAAATGCTGGGCGGACTATGCCCAGGAGGTAAGCCTGGTGCTTTCGAAGGGTGTTGGGCGTTCTTAAGTTACAAGCAAGGGTCCCAAACTTACGAGATCACAAGTGAGTCGTTTTAATCTTATGAAAGGTCGATGCTTTCTACCACTGAGCTATTTATTGACTCAGTCGTGCTTCGCACTCATGGCAGTGATGGACCCCCGACTATGTATATGGACAGCGACAAGATGTTCCGCCTGACAATTGAAATCTTCCATTTCGTGTTCATTGTTCGTCTGTCCGAAGCCGACTCGGACGTTCTCTTGGTGCACCCTATTTATAGATGCCGATGCCGCTTGTTCAAGTTCAAACGTATTGGATGACTCAATATGCAACCTGGTTCCACGAAGCGACCGGTATATCCGCGGTGAGCGAGAAAATTTGTCCTCGAGTAGTTCGGAGGAGCTCGACCGAACTACTCATACATTGTAGGTCCGGTCAATGTTTATGCGGTGGCCGTGTGGGACGATGTTAACGAGGACGAAGAAGGTTCGCAAACATCCGCCATGCCGTCACTGAGACTAGCTTCTTTGCGTATGGTCAGCTGTTCTGACAGAAGGTTGGCATATCAGTGTTTCAGCGACCAGCTGACCACGTTGTTATCCTTTCACTGGAGCTCATGTCTGCCTTCAAAGGTATTGCCCTTATCACTGGGTCAGCCCAGGGCTTGGGACGTAGTATCGCACTTCGTCTTGCCAGGGATGGCTTCGATATTGCTCTGAACGATGTCTCGTCGAAACATCATGAGCTGTGTGCTGTTGCGGACGATATTAAAACGACTGGTCGAAAGACGCACTTGGTTACCGCAGACGTGACCGCCGAAAGGGAAGTCAAGGAAATGGTACAAGACGTCGCCAAGGAGCTCGGTGGTCTGGATGTCGTGAGTACCTCGCGACGTACTCTGATTGATCGAGTCTACGAGCACTCTCTTCGTAGATGGTAGCGAACGCGGGGATTCGCAACTTGTCGCTCTTGGTAGACAGTAGGCCATACTGATAGTCAGGTCCTTGCGGCTGGGATTGACACAATGGTGATCTGTAGCCGAATTAAATGACTGGGAGCAGACCATGGCCGTCAATGCGCGTGGCCCTTTCTTGTGCTACAAGTATGCAGCCCAACAGATGATCAAGCAAGGGCGTGGAGGGAGGATTATCGGCGCCAGCTCCATCCTTGGTAAGACGGGCTTCAAATGGCGCTCCGCATACTCGGCCAGCAAGTTTGCTGTCACAAGCCTTACGCAGACCGCCGGTGAGGACCATTTTTTGTCATCCTGCTCATAAACAAGATTTTTAACGGAGTCAGCACTCGAACTTGGCCCATACGACATCACCGTAAATTCATACGCTCCCGGTTTTGTCGAGACGCCAATGAGTAAGTGTCGACATTCCGAAATGGGATGCTCTCAGTTCGAAATTCGGACAGCCGCTAGCATTTTCGATGGCTCTACTACGGGTTCGGAATTGGTCAAGCTAAGCAGGAACGTAAGTCGGCTTTGTGACTGCCACGTGATGATATCCTTATATTACCTGCAGCTCATAGCCAGGAAACCCATCAAGCATAACGCTCAGCCAGAGGATATTGCAAGCATCGTTAGCTACCTCGCTTCAAAGGAGGCACACTTCATAACTGGCAAGTTACATCTCTGGATCCCATTTTCAGGCACGCTCACCTACCTTTCGGAATGTTACAGGACAATGTGTGAGTTCCAGTTCTTTTTGCATTGGGTTGTTGAGCCGTATCTGCTGACCTGAACATAGATTAGTGTCGACGGAGGAACTAGTCTCCTGTCTTGAGATGGATTCCGGGGGATGAGTGTAGTGTAAAGTTTATCTGAATGTCAAGATCTTTTCGTTTACCCCAGTCATGTGTTTTGCCAGGCTGTGACCACGTGACCAAAATGATAAGCCATCAATATCGTCATCAGAGCATGTTCACATCCTGGAAAAAACTAGGTCGCACGACATCTAATACTTGCCTCGTACACTCCGTATTTTCTTCTCCCGTGTACACGCTTTTATTCTTCTCATTGTCTTTCGTTGTCACCCGTCATCGCGGATTCTCACGACGCCAAGAGTCGAATCATCGCATACGTACTACGGAACTGGTTCATATGCAACCCTGATGCTAATCAAGCTGAATGGCAGTTTTATTGTTCTCGTTCACAGGTGTCGTCATCTGCCCCTAACTGACATAAAAGACCATGCAGTTGGGTGGCCATCCTCTACTCTCAGCCATGTCTGTCCCCGCGCTGCCGCCTCTGGACTGCTCGTTGCTTTTCAATGAACTACTCAACTTCCACATGCACAACAACCCAACGCTGCCTATGTTTGTGTTTGCCGATGACCAAGCATCAGATCATCACGTCACCGAGATAACCTTCCTCGAATTTGGTCGCGCTGCCCACAGGATTGCACATGCCCTTCGTCCTGCGCGTGATGGCGACGAAGGACAAGTTGTCATGCTTGTCGCTAACTGCGATACCCTCCACTTCCACGCCGTTGTTGCTGGGATGTTTATTGCTGGCTTAGTGGTGAGCGTATCAGCGTGACTTAAATCAGCGAGGTTTCTCACTCAAGTCACATACATACCAGCCGTTCTTAGTGTCGTACCGAAATTCCGCTGCTGCTGTTGCTGATATGATAAAGAAGATGAGCTGTGCGCGAATAATAACGCTGCACCACGCACACAGCAGTTTGATTGAGAGTATTCGCGAGGAGACCGCAGGTCGCGAATTGGTGGTCGATGAATTGCCAACGCTGCCATACGCCTTCCCGAGACTCGGGCATGAAGTCGAAGTAGACCCCTTTGTACCATATCCCGCGCCTGCGTCACGTCCTGACTTGGACAGTCCTGCTATTTATCTACACTCCTCTGGCAGCACTGGATTCCCCAAGCCGATCTCCCACAGTCACAAAATGCAGATTACGTTGATAGGAAACCGTCAGTCATTATTGTTCTAGCTGTTTCGTTGTAATGACGCCTCTGAATATTTAGCTATGATGCGGTCCTTTCAGAAGCTACCTTGCTCTAGTCGAATTGGTGGCATGGCACTTCCAGCCTTCCACGGTTACGGCGTAACAATTCAACTCTATCTTCCAGTTGCTTGTCTCGTGACTGCCGTTGTGTATACACCGCGCGCCATGGCCGATCCCCACGCTGTCCCCATCATACCAACAATTGATAATATGCTCGATTACGCCCGATGGACTGAATGCAAAGTATTAATGACAGTTCCGACGTTTCTGGAACAGTGGGCGGTCTCCCAGGAGAATGTGGAGGTTCTCAAGAAGTTGGAATTTGTTGTGAGTGTCATCCCCGTCTGTTCATCTCACCTGAGCATGGCTATATCTACATTAGTTCTATGCCGGAGGTCCCTTGGCTGAAAAAATCGGGGATGATTTATGTGCCGCTGGCGTCGCGGTAACGACATGTTATGGAGGTACAGAGTTTGGCGTCCCCACGCAGCTTCGAATGAAATCGGACATCAAAGACGGTGATTGGAATTGGTTGCATTTCTCGGATGACGTCAACATCAGATGGGTTCCCTATGGAAATGACACCTACGAATGCCAAGTATTGGTACGTTTTCTCTCCGTTCTTCACTTCGTTATTGCATGTCAGATTTAGGCCTCTGAGAACTATCCACTGGCTTTCGAAAATCTTCCTGACGTGAAGGGGTATGCGACATCCGATCTATTCATCAAGCATCCTACGAAGAATCTCTGGAAGATGTGAGTATCTTGTATGATTGCCAACGGGAAGACCAAACTGTGTGATAGCGTCGGCAGAGCAGACGATGTAATTGTTCTTGCCTCTGGAGAGAAAACTGTGCCTGCTCCTATGGAAGGCATCATCAACTCAGGCCCGATGGTCCAGGGCGCGATCGTCTTTGGACGAGAGCGAAATCAGGTTGGGATCCTAGTCGAACCACAGCCCGAGCATGCTGTCGATATTCGAGACGACAATGCCCTCGCTGAGTTCAAGAACAAGATCTGGTACGTGTGGAGACTGCTTTTGTGGA